>PVKH010002004.1:0-28439 GCA_004027955.1 Chaetophractus vellerosus
TAAAGCCCTGCCACTCTGCTCCCAATTCCAACCCAAGGGACTTTTGTTTGTGTAATCTCATCCTTCTATTGGCTGTGACCCTAACTTCCTCTCTATAGCCTCAAGCTTGGACATGCATGCGGGAAGTTTGCTTTGAGAAGACCTCGGTTTTGGCATTGTCATTTTCTCATCTGTCTTCTAATCTCTCTTTCACTTTGTCTGGAGCCTCCCTCCTTTGGTGACCCTCTGAAAACTGAAGTTATGCTGAAAAGATGGACACCATATACTCCTCTGCCAGCATACAGAGGGGCGATTGTTGCAGAGCTGCAGGGTTAACAAGAAAGCCCCTCCTGCCTGCAGGGTGCTTGGTTTGTCCTTGGCAGCAGTTGGAGTCAGGAGTAAAGCAGGGAGGGGCGTTCTTTATAGAAGCTGTCCAGTCTGCACTTGTAGGAAGTGCCATCTTCTTTCTGGAATGAGAGCAGTTTGCCTCTAGAGAAGTCAGCAAACTCTTTGGGGTAGGGGCGGGCCTTCCAACATCTTGTATGGGCCCTCAGGGAGTCTGAGGCATGGGCAAGTGGGAAGCAGTGAGGAAGGAGAAGAAAAGGTGTAGGGAGGGAGAGGGGAGAAGAAAGTGAGAACAGTGAATGAAAGCAATGTTGATTGAATACTTATTCTGTACCCACCACGTATTTTTACTAAAACTTTGAGATAATGTCCCACTGCTTCATGTTTATTAGTTTTTTTTTTGATAGCTAACACTTAAATAGTGCTTACTATGTGACAGGCACTTCCCTAAGCACTTTCCATATATTAATTCTTATAATCTTTACTACAAACCCATGAGGTAGATAAATTATTCTCTTTACTTCATAAATGGGAATACTGAGTCATGGAGCCATTAAGAAACTTTCCCAAGACCATATAGCTAGTATCTTGTGGAGCCAGGTTTCATACATAGGAATTATTTTTTAATTTTGTCTTCTCTCTTTTTTTTTTTTCTTAGGAGGATAAATAAGTAAAGATATTTATGAGTCTGAGAGTCATCATATTGTGAAAGCTCATCTTTTTTCTAGTAATGATTGTTGTTTGGTAGATAGTCATGCTAATAGGGGGCTGGGAGTTGATAATCTCTTTAGCTGAAGGCAAGAAGAGATCCAGCCCAATGTGTGGGAAGATTATGTCCTTGGCAGTACATCTCCTGCTGTATTCTACATAGGACTTTGCAGAGTGTTGTCTTACTTGAGAGCTCATGCTCACATACATTCATGCATGCATTCATTCCTGAGTATATATTATGTAACTGTGTATTTACTGAGTTTTTATTGAGAATATACTATGTGTCTTGGACCTTTGGATTCTTTAAGACCAGGGTTTCTCAATCTTGGCACTTCTGACATTTTGATTCTGATAAATTTTTGTTGTGGAGGGCTGTCTTGTACATTATAGTATATTTATCAGCATCCTAGGCCTCTGCTCACTAGATGCCAGTAGCACTTCCCAAGTTGTGACAATCAAAAATTTCTCCAGACATTGCAGAATGTCTACCTGGGAGCAAAGTTGCCTGGTTGAGAGCCACTTCTCTAGACACTTTTGGTTAAAACAGCGTGTGCTCCAGTTTTATGTTAATTGTGAGGACAATCTGACGTTTGATGTCTGTCAGATCTGGGGGTCAAATAAATCTTTATCTGGCAAAGATGATAATAAATATCTTTGCCATCTTAGTTTGGCTAAATGCACAATCATCTTTCTATGCAATGTGGTCCTTTGCTAAACATTGCTACTACTTAAGTTTTGCTTCCTCAGTTCATAAAATCCCTTATACAATACTCTTTCCATGATGCCTGGCAAGTAATCAATACTCAGTAAATGCTTATCAAATGAATGAGTGAATAAATGAATTAATAATGAATGTTTAAAACCTACAACTTAACCTAGTCTTGTATTCTATTTTTTATGAAACACATGACTGGATCTGGGAATAAATATTTTCTTTCTTTTTAAGTAAGTCATAAAACCTTGTAGCAAGCATGTTTTTCCAAGTTGTCTTCTAATGGACTGCATACTGAGGACTGGCTATTGGGATTTTCAAAATGGAATTTTACATAGCTTGCTGTATATTGTTTAATTTCCCTTATTCCTGCTTGATAAGATTAAGGTCCATCTGTCTCAGAAGAGTGCACTGTTTACTTGCCAAGGCACTTTGATAAACAGAGAAGTTATCAGCCACTTGTGTGGGTACCCTATAGTCTGTTTGGCAATAGTGGGATTAAGAGTTAAAGAATCAGGGATTTAGAGAGGTAGATTATGAAAGGGAATTCTTATCCTTGAAGGACTTTATATATACCTGGGGACCTATAGGAATAGATATTTTTGTTTCATTTATTCATCAATATAACAAGTGTTTTGATGTTGGACTGGTGATATAATTTGTAATATTAAAATGTTACCTCACTGAGGTTGCAACTGTATTTTGGCATATTGGAAAAATAATCCTATTTAGAAAGCAACCTGCATCAAACATTTATTCCTTAAATATTCATTGAGCACCTACTATGTCCCAGGCACTGGGGATATGGCAATAAGACAAAGCCCGTGCCCTTTGAAGCTTACATTCCCCTAGGAAAAATAGACACTAAACAATCCATCTAAGGTAGTGTTCTCCCCCTTGGCCTTGTTCCTGACTAAGCCATTCTAACACGCCACTCTGTTTATTTTTCTCATTTTACTTATTATTATCTGAAATTATCTTACTCTTTTGTCTATTTGTTTATTATCTTTCTCTCTTCATGACAAGTATGTAGCTCCAAGAAGGCATGGACTTTGTCTTTACTGTTGCTGAATCTCCATTGCCTAGAATAGTGCTTGGTTCAATAGTAAGTGCTTAATAAATGCTTATTCTTATTTATTTATAATTGTGGTAATGCTATGAAGTATGGTCCTGGAGATTCTGACTTAGTGTGGGGAGCTGAGAAATACTGATTGAGTTGAACTCTGAAGAAGAAGTAAGAATGAATTAAAGGGGGCAAAGAGGATATATTCTAGGCAGAGGGATCAGGAAAAAGCATGGCATGTTGAAGGGTGTGAGATAAAGTCAACATGTTCAAAAGTAGGTGAGTGTATGGAATGAGTCTAAGATAATCAGTCACTGCTCTTTATCTTAAGAGCACAGGGAAGCTATTGAAGAGTTGTAAACAGAAAATCAATTTGGTTGCTCTACATATTGGAGGGGGACAACTAAATGGATGTTGTGACCATTCATGGTCTTTATGATCAATTTTTCAGTCTTAGAAATCTTGGAAATTTTAAGTACCTGTGGAATATTCAGGTGGAGATTCAAATAGACAATTGGATACACATATTTTTGGGTTCGCAGAAGAGGTCACATGAATGACTTCATTTGAGTGACACCACATTTGAATGATACCATTTTAAATGGTATATGAAGTCAAAGGCATTGATGAAATTGGCTAGAGAGAAAGTATAGAATAAGGAAAAAAAGAGGACTTCAGACTGAACCTTGATTAATTTCAACTTTTAAAGACTTGATAAAGAAGAATAAACAAAGAAGAATCTTAAAAGCAGAGGAGGCTGAACTATTTATGCTTATTTCTATGACCTCTCTAAACAATTTTGTTGTCAGCTGCCCAAAGATAGTTTCATCCACTTTGAGTATTTCTCTCTAATAAGACTCAATTTAATTTACCGTATTTTAATTATTAATTTGCTTGTCTGTTACTTAGATTGTCCTAGAGAAAAGGAATTTTGTCTTTTCAAATCATGCTTGAAACCTTAGCACCTAGCACAATGCCTGCTTAGAAGGCACAAAATATGTCTATGTTTGAGTGGGAATAAAAAATCTTCTTAGGAAAGATTAGAAAGAACAGAAAGCAGATTTTTCCTCCCATAGCTCTTTGTGTGGGAGACTGTAGACATTTTCATTTTAAGCCTTTTGTATATAGCTCAAATGATGACTTTCCGGTATTAGCAAGCAGATACCTGAGGGACAGGAATGTCTAAATTCTGCATCTGTAGTGTCTTTGCATGGATTTTCTCCTATACCTGTGGCTGTTAGAAGTTGTTTCGGTAGCTGCTATAGCACAGAATTTGGTGTCTGCATCATCAGCTTGGAAATTGACCTGCCCAGGTCTACCAGCAAGCCCTTTCCCTCTTCCATCTCTCTCTTGACTGTGCCTACTGCCTACCTCCCCTAACTTTCTTAAAATCCCTCTTTTTCCTTTGCTCAAAGAATTCTAGGGGCATGTTTCCTAATTATAGGTACAATTTTACTCAGGACTTAATAATCCCCTTTTCCATATTATTATTTCTTCTATATTATGTTTTACCTTTCGTAGTAAGGCTTCTGTATCCTCTTGGATAATGGTTCCAGTGATAGTGTGATCACTTTATGAAGGTCAGTGGGTCTTCCTATCTTCCCTGTAATTCCTCTTTCTTGCTGGGTTCTTCTGCTAGCTTTGCCTGCCATCCCTTTATTTTGAGATTAGTTCTTTATCCTGGATTTAGGCAAACAGTTGTTGAAATAGTAAAGCCTTGCTATAAACTGGGAATCTAATCCTTGTTGCCTAGACTCTGCTTTACTTTTAACTCATTATCTTTGCTGCTCAAATTTTCTTTTTTCTGGATTTACTGTTTTTTTTTTTTTCCTGATTTTATATGCTTTCTTGACCTGTGGAATTTTTCTTAAGTCCCTGGTTTTGAACCAATGATTATCTTATTTAAGTTACTTATATGTGTTTCAGCCCATGTCTGTTATCTTTTGTGCTGCCTGTTTTTATTTCTTATCTCAAAAGAGCTGGCTGACAGGGCATTGTGTTAGCTTTGGGGAGGAAAATCATCACTATGAACTTCAAGTGGCTAGAGGAGAGTAGAACTCGGCTTTTCAGGATTTGGATTGAGCACAAGGAGGGTGTCGAGAGTGGAGAGTAGCATCGTGCCTTTTGTGCAGGTAACATAGGACTATGTTGGAGGGAGACTTTCAACCAAGAAAATCTTATTGATTTCAAATCAAGGTGAATCTGATGTTCTGTCTATGTGAGTGAAGAGCGATTTTTTAAACATTTGAAGGCATACATTTAAAATGACAGCTTAATGTTAAAATGGGAAGTTATGATTCACAAGCAGTAGTATAATTTTGAATAACATGACCTTATTCATTGACACTACTGCTTTACATCTTCAGGTTTCATTATATTAGCACTGTGAATAAAACCTAGAAAAGTTATAGAGGAGGAAATGATTGTGAACTTTTTATTCAGTAGCAATACTTAACATCCTTTTACTTTTTTTTTTTAGTTTTTAAAATTTTACTCTTACATTTTTGCAAATTTGAAATTGCAGTAATGATTTTGCTATTCAATTTTCATGTTTCTTACAACCATAACCTTCTGCAATAGCTACAAATGTAGGAGTAAGCTGAAGTAAAAAGCCTTTGATCTCAATGAAAATACCTTCTACAAAGCCCCTGGTTTGATGCAGTAAAGCTAGAATGTTGTCTCTTTTCCAGAACTTATCAGATATAGTTGTATCTATGTCACTTGAGCTTTATATCCTGGTAGCATATAGCTTTTAATTTTTCTCTAAAGCAGAAAAGGAGGTTTAGAGCTACAAAAAATAGCCCTGCAGAAAGTAATAGTCCTTAAGGCATAATTGAGGAAAGAGACTGAAGAGATTAGTGCTTTCGAATAGAAATTAATGCAATGATAAATGTGTTTGTCTATGCTGTGCAATACAGTGGCCACTAGCTACAGGTGACTATTGAGCACTGAAAATAAGATTGTTGCAATTGAGGAACTAAATCTTAAATTATATTTACTTTTAATTAACTTAATCATATGTGGATAGTAGCTACTGTATTGGAAAGCATAGTTCTAGATCATTGTATTAACTTCCTATTGTTGCTATAACAGATTACTACAAACTTAGTGGTTTAAAAAACCAGATGTCTTGTCTTATAATTCTATAGGTTAGAAGTTTGACATAGTCCTCACTGGGCTAAAATCCAAGTGTTGGCAGGGCTGCTTTCCTTTTTGGAGGCTGTTGGGGGGAATCTGTTTCCTTGCCCTTTCCAGCTTCTAGTGACTGTCCACATTCCTTAGCTCATCGTCCCTTCCTCTATATTCAAAACTAGCAGTGTTACATCTCTCTGTGCCTTTATTCCATAGTCACATCTTCCTCTGACGCTTCTCTTTTCCACTTTTAAAGACCTTTGTGATTATATTGGGCCCACCTGGATAATCCATGCTAATTTCTCCATCTTAAGGTCAACTGATTAGCCACCCTAATTCCATCTGAAACCCTAATTCCCCTTCCATATGTGGCAATTTGAGATTATTTATGAATCCCCAAAAAGAGAAAGATTATGTTTGTAAACTAATCTATTCTTCTGGGTGTGATACCCTTTGAATGCATTATATTCAGCTGACATGTCTTGATTAAATTACCTGTTAAGTTTAGGGTTTTGATTTGACCATGTCAGTAGAGTGTGACTCAGGGTTGGGTCCCCACCCCCTTGGTGGGCTGATATAAATGGACACCCACTCAAGAAGACACACAGGAAGAGAGAGAGCGCCATAGATGCCAGAGGAGAGAACTTTGTCATTTTGATCCTGCCTGCCATGTGACAGAAAGAAGTCTCAGACAGCTAAAGCCCCAGGGAGAGATGAGCCATTTGCCTGATAGTGTGCAGCTGAAGAGCACAGAGCAGCTGAGCAGCTGAGAAGGCCCGGAAAGAAATGAGTCTTATGCCAGAGATTGTATAGGAAGCCATGAGAGACCAAGCAGAGTTCACCCATCATCTTGCTTCAACACATGGCAACTGACTTTGGTGAGAAAGCAGTCTTTAGTTGGACTCGTTAGGGCCCTGTAACTGTAAGCTTTTACCCCAAATAAATACCCTTTGTAAAAGCCAACAGATTTCTGGTACTTTGCATCAGCACCCCTTTGGCTGACTAATGTACCATGTAAACTAACACATTCACAGGTTCTAGAGTTTAGGACTTGGACATCTTTGGGGAATCATTATTCTGCATCACATCATCTTCTAAATCTGGGACCATTTAATGAAAGGACAGGCTAAACCCTATACATCTTTTTCACATTATATGTTGAGGCTATCCCTCTATTTCATTCAGTATTGTGTAGTGGTCCTCATAATTACTCAAAAAGAAAAGAAAAGTAACTTTAAAAGAGGACTTACAGGATACCTAGTCCAATCTTCTGCACTATGCAGTAAAATCTTCTACATAATCTTTTATAGAATCTAAGTTCATTTAATTTCTGCCAATAGTTTCCTATGAATAGTAGTCCCAATTTAGTGACAAGGTCATTTGCTTTGTTGTACCTCTCAAATTGTTCTAAGTGATCTTATTATTTGATTCTTTGTAATATATACACAGTGGCTCTCTGATTTTGACTTTTGGAACATTGTAAACCTGCTTTTATTTATTTATTTTGGTCTTTTCTCTATTTAATTCTACTTTTTTCAGGTGCTGATGAGGTTTTTTTTTTCTTTTTCTTTTTTCATTATTATTATTATTTTTAAAGAAGCTTTAGATTACATAAATGTTACATTGAAAATATAAGGGATTCCCATATACCACACCTCCCACACACACACACTTTCCTCTATTAACAACATCTTTGATTAGTGTGGTACATTTGTTACAATTGATGAGCACATATTGAAGCATTGCTGTTAACCATGGTCTATAGTTTACATTATGGTTTATGCTTTGCACTGTATAATTTTATAGGTTTTTACAGAATGTGTAATGGCACATATTCATCATTGAAATGTCATGCAGAACAATTCCAGTGTCCCCAAAATGCCCCATGTTACACATATTCTTCCCTCTCCCTCCCCTCAGAACCTCTGGTGACCACTGCCTTTATATCAATGTTACAAGTTCTTCCATTACTAGAATAATAATAAGTGCTTTAGACCATAGTTGTATTTCCCCATTATGTTTGTTCATTCCTCAATCTTGAGGGTTTTGGTATATAAACCTGCTTTTAATGCAGTGTTACCTCTTCATTAAATGGCACCACCACTCATACTGTTGTCCAAGCAGACTTTTTGGAAGTCCTATCTACTTTATCCTCCATATCCACTTACCACTGTTGAATATCATAAATATATAACTACTAAAATATCTTTCACGTCTGTCCCCTTCTTTCATTTCAAACTGAAAATTTGGTTCTTTCAATTTGATTTTTTTATACTTCCCATTTTTCTGCTGAGATTCCCTTTATTTATTAAGACCATATTTTCCTTTAATTTTGAACATATTTCATCTTAGTTCCTTGAACATATTTATAATAGTAATTTTAAATTCTATCCTGCAGTCAGTTTCTATTGATTATATTGATTACTTTTTTCTTAACTATGGGCCAGGTTTTGTTTTTTTTTTTTTTCAGATCTAGCAGTTTTTTATTGTTTACTAGACACTGTGGGAAATATATTATAAACACCTTGTAATCTGTTATTTTCCTCTGAAGAGTATTCCTTTTGGTTTAGAAGGCAGTTGAATTATCGGCTGATCACCTTGAACATGGATAGGTTTGGTTTTATGCTTTGCTAGGGTGAATCTGGAAAGCTTTAGATGTTACCTAAGCCCCCTCTTAGTGGGGCTTCATTTTAGGCTCTGCTTGGACAGGTCAAGAATAGGCCTTATTCTAAAGCAATATTTCTCAATCTTTTTTTCATTATTTACCCTCAAGGAGACTTTTTAGACATTTTCTTCTTAGTCACTATCTACCACCCCAGCCCTCCTATGAAATTTTAATACTATAGGTATGCTGTATATCTGTTTGTGTACTATGATACTTTGGAGAGTTACAAAACATTGTAAAACCTGAGAGTCCACCCTCCCAAGCATCAATTTTCACCCCTTTGGGGGGTGGTTTCATCTCCTTTGAAAATATATGCTCTATGATGTGTTCCTTACTCCTAAGGTGAAGCCTTTCTGGTATCTCAGATGCCCAGTGGGTTAATGTCCAGGTGTTTCCTCTCTGGCTGTGCCAAAATTCCTCAACTACTGCTCAAATTTCATGTGTTTCTTTCTCAATCCTGTAGCAGCCACTCTCTGGTAAGTTGGTGGACACTTGGGTTGTTTCCACATTTTGGCTATTGTGAATAATGCTACTATGAACATTGGTATACAAGTATCTGTTTGATTCCCTGCTTTCAATTCCTTTGGGATTGAAATACCTAGGAATGGAATTGCCAGGTCATATGATAATTCTGTTTAACTTTTTGAGGAACTGCCAAACTGTTTTCCACAGCAGGCTTAACATTTTACATTCTTATAAAAATGTACAAAGGTTCCAATTTCTCTGCATCTTGGTAACACTTGTTATTTTCTGGTTTTTAAATAATAGCCACCCTAGAAAGTATGAAGTAGTATGTCATTGTGGGTTTTAATTTGTATTTTCCTGATGACAAATAATGTTGAGCATCTTTTCATGTGCTTTTTGGTCATTTATATATCTTCTTTGGGGTACTGTCTATTCAAGTCCTTTGCCCATTTAAAAATAGCATTGTTAGTCTTTTTGTTTTGAATTGCAACAGTTCTTTACATATTCTGGATATTAAACCCATATCAAATATATGATTTACAACTATTTACTCCCATTCTATAGGTTGTATTTTTCACTTTCTAGATAATGTCCTTTGCACAAAGGTTTTAATTTTGATGAAGTTCCATTTATCTATTTTTTCTTTTCTTTTTTTTTTGTTACATATCCCCCCCCTTTCTGCTTGTTCTTGCTGTGTCCATTTTTGCATTCTTCTGTGTCTGCTTTGTCTCCCCCCGTTGCAGCGACGCGCCGAGTCAGCTCACCGCGCAGGCGGCTTGCCCCGCTCGTGGGCGGCTCTGCCCTGCCCGTGGCGGCTCTGTCCTGCCCGTGGCGGCTTTTTGCCCTGCCCACGGCGGCTTGCCCTCTCAAGGCGGTCTGCCTGCTCGAAGAGGCCCCGGGGACCGAACCCAGGGCATCCCATGTGGTGAACCGGCGCCCTATCCACTGGGCTGCAGCCGGCCCCCCTATTTTTTCTTTTGTTGCGTGTCCTTTGATGTCATATCTAAGAAATCATTGCCAAATCCAAGGTCATGAAGGTTTTCCCTTTTGTTTTCTTCTAAGAGTTTTGTGGTTTTAACTCTTACATTTAGGTTCTTGATCCATTTTGAGTTAATTTTTGTATATGGTGTGAGGTTGGGGTCCAACTTCATTTAATTTTGAAATTAGGGTCCACTGGTTATTTAAAATTTGATTTCATGTAAAAATATTCATTTGACACAATTTCTCAAGAATACAACAATCTGTAAATTAAATGAAATACAATGTTTCAAATGTCCTTAAGGATTTTTCTGAGACAAGAGGATCCTTTTTATGATCCCTTACATGTAGACTGAAAGCCTATCCTATTAATGGTATATCATTTATTTAGAGTGGTGGTTTTTAAGCCCTCCTTTTGTTTGTTTTAAGCCATGACACCCTTTTAACAAATGAAGTCTTAAGAGGAAGTTCAATTTCTAAAACATATAAAAGGGAGTTGCTATAGCTTAAGAGCTGAGTTTGCATCCCTGTCAACTCAATACCTCTTTTATTACTCCCATCTCTCCCTATTTTAATGGGTACCTTTGTAGTATCATAAAAAAATGGGTTGTTCAAAACAAAAATCACTCTAAAGTTCTATTCCCAAGAGACCTCTTATGTTGGGGAAAACTCTACTGATTTATACCCAGCCATATTTCAAAGGATATTTTTAGGATCTGCACTTTTTAATGTAATTTAATTTTGAATTTTATTATTTTTATTTTTAATAATATAATAAGCACTCAAGAATGTACCACCCAAAACAAAATCTAGGACCTTAACGATAATTTATCTTTATACTTCACCAACTTATCTCCCACCTACCCCTGTCAGAAGTAACCATCATTCTGAATCCTATGTTCATATTTTTTGCTCTTCTTTTTATATAGTTTTATTACATTTGTATGTATTCTCTCTCTCTCTTTCCCTTCGCCCCTCTCTTTCCCTCTCTCTCTCTGTTGTTTTTAACTTACAAAAGGACATCATACTGTTTATCTTTTGGGTTTCACTTTTCAAATTCAATATTATTGCTAGGAAGCATCCATATTCTTGCATGTTATGGTCATTTATTCATTTTGACTTCTTTGTAATATCCATTGTGTGAATATAACTCTTGCTGATGAGACTTGGATTGTTTCTAGGTTCTTGCTGTTGTGAACAATGGTGGCTACGAGTATTCTTATACAAGTCTTTTTGTAATGTGCAAGAGTTTCTTTTGGGTATATGCTTAGGAGCTGAATTACTGGGGCATAGGTTATGTGAGTTTTCCATTTTAGGTGGTAATGCCAAACAGTTTTCTATCCCTTCAGCCAATGTATAAAGAAGAAATGTCAATTTTTTCACCTTTCTTATGAAACAGCAGCTATTTCTGACTGTCTCTGCAATCTCCATTCCCTTTCCTTTGCAGAGACCTATATAAAAACACTTATGAGGTCAGCTGAGTTTGGAAACTGGTGTGATCAATTACCTGCTTTTACATTTGGGCATCTTTGGTCTGGTTAGCAGTTCCTGTACCTGACATATATATTAAAAACACTGTCAGTGCCACTCAAAACTTAGTCTCACTGCTCTGTTCTGTGATGTTGCCATCTTGATTTTCCTAGTTGCTCGAGACCTGACAGTTCTTTCTTATCCCCCCTTAGCTTTCTGGTTTCAAGAACCATAATTGCAGCTATATACGGAATAAAGTTAAATATTGGGACTCACTTCCAGAACCCTGGTCTTTTTTCACCTTTGGCAGCTGAGGGATCCTTAAACCTGGGGTAACACATCCAAGTGTCTAAATATTGACCCAGGATTAATACAATACAACTGGAAATGGTTAGGACTGTGGTGACCTGACGATGGGGGTAGCCTCTTCTCAAATCTATTCAGGTATTGTCAACTTGAAGTGGGGCTGCTCCCAGATCTTCTGATTTTCTAGAAAACATAGAAATCCAGATTTTTATGTGATATCTCCTGACTGTTTAGTCTTGATAATTAATTGGACATTTGGAAAACACTGTGCATACCAAACGAAATATATATGATCTGGAGTAAGATCACTCGTTTGTGACTTTTGCCTTGAACTTGGGCTTGTCTGCCTTTTGCTTTGGCTGTTGCCCAGTCTCAGCCCCCATTTGGCTGTTTCTGCCAAGGTGTCATGCACCCTCTGGGGCAATACTTTACTGAAAGTTTTGTCAGGTTCCCCTTGACTTCCAAGTGATCCCATACTGAGAATAGGCAAGGCAATGCCTTTCCCTCACTGCTTGCCTACAGTACTTCTACCAAATACTGGTGTGACTTGTTTTGATAATTTTAGTAGAAGGAAAATTTCATATGGAAGGATTTTTTCTTAACTGTTGAAAAGGTATGTTTGACAAGAGTCCAGAATTTTCTTCATTACCTCTCAAATCTCTTTGCACTGTAGGGTTTTTTTTTTTTGATCTTGGTTTAATATTAATTATGTGGTTCTAATTGCATTCAAAGCTGGATTTTCCCCCTCTTATCCCAATAGATTGATATGCTAAAAAAGCAGCCAGAGTCAGTTTTCTGATTTAGATAAAAGAGGTCTTTCACCTTCCCACTATCTTTAGACATGTTCACCACCTTTTGATTTGCAGATTCTAGGCTTCTGAACATTTTGAGCATAGCCCTCTTGAAACAGAACACCTTTGCTTTACTTGGGCCTATGTGGCACATTCTAAGTGTAGACGTGGTCAGTATCAAGTTGGGAAACCAAGAAAGCACTTCATAAATCACACAGCTTTCTCCTTTCTTGTGTCAGTATCAGACACAGATGTTTACTGAGCCAGCCTTGCTGATCTGCCAGGTGTACAATTATGGATGTGGAATCTGAGATCGAGGTAGTGGAGTATGTTAGAACAAGGTGCAAATGAGCACTAGATCATGGGTTTGATCCCCATACAGCCTGGTTAATTTAGCCCAAGGAGGGACTCCTACATCAGCCAGTCTGGCAAATATATACTCTAAGGCCCATGGAAGATTAGAGAGTGACAAATCCCTCATCACCAGGGAAAAAATGAACTCAAAGCACACGTCCTGCTGGATATCATAAGTGATGTCATCTGTGGATGAAGTCAGCATCTGTATTACTTGCATGTAGAGAGAACATTTGTTTTGCATGGAATCTCCCAACATATGTAATACTGGCACACTATTTTTTGATATTTATTTATTGTTTTTTAAAATATATTTTTATTACAGAAGTTGTAAACTTAATAACAGTCATGCACATGTGTAGAATTCTCATACAACACCCCTTCACCAACACACCACACTGCTATGAAACATTTGTTATAGATTATGAGATAACATCATCAGGCTATTACCACTAACTATGGTTCATAGTGTGCATTTGGTATATTTTTTCCATAGCGCAGTACATCTTTGGCATTGATGCAAGAATATTACAGTATTGCTGTTAACTATAGTCCATAGGTTACATTAATTATATTTTTCCCATGCTTCTCCATATTCTCACCATATCCGTTCTAGTACACAGAAGGACATTCTTGCATTTGGACTACTAATCACAATTCTCATACACCTCTGGGTTCAATGTGTTATTCAGTACCTAGATTATTCTCTAGCTTTCTTTCAAGTGACATTTACAACCCTAGACTACCCTTTTCAGCCACAATCCCATTTATAAACCAGCTGCAACTCACTATAATGTGTTACCATCAACTCTGTCCATTTCCACACATTTACAGTCAAGTTAATTAAAACTTTTACATATGTTAAGCATCAGTACTCCTTCACAGCCCTCCTCTTATTGTCTAATAACCTGTACTGTAGGTTTTAACTCCATTTGCTTATTCTTTGTATTTAGTTCATATTAGTGAGACCATGCGATATTTGTCCTTTTGTGTCTGGCTTATTTCACTTAGTATAACGTCTTCAAGACTCATCCATGTTATCAAATGTGTCCCAATTTCATTTCTTCTTACTGCAGCATAGTATTCCATTGTATGTATATACCACATTTTGTTTATACATTCATTAGTTGATGGACACTTGGGTTGTTTCCATCTTTTGACAATTGTGAATAACGCCTCTATGAACATCAGTGTGCAGATGTCTGCTTGTGTCACAGTTTTCAGTTCTTTTGGATATATTCCTAGTAGAGGAATTGCTGGATCATATGGCAGTTTTATATTTATCTTCCTGAGGAAATGCCAAACTGACTTCCACAGAGGCTGCACCATTTTACAATCCCACAAACAGTGAAGGAGTATTCCTATTTCTCCACTTGTTTTTTTTTTTTTTAATTTTAAATAATGGCCATTCTATGCGGTGTGAGATGTTATCTCGTTGTTGTGATTTGCATTTCCCTAATAGCTAGTGATATTCAACATTTTTTTCATGTGCTTTTTGTCCATTTGTATTTCCTCTTTGGAGAAATGTCTATTTAAGTCTTTTGCCATTTTTTAATTGGATGGTTGCTCTTTTATTGTTGAGTTGTATGATCTCTTTATATAGAATAGAAATCAAAACCTTATCAGATACATGGTTTCCAAATATTTTCTCCCATTGAGTGGGCTGCCTTTTCACCTTCTTGACAAAGTCCTTTGAATCACAAAGTGTTTAAGTTTGAGGAGGTCCCATTTATCCATGTTTTTTTTTCATTGTACATGCTTTCGGTGTAAGGTTTAAGAATGCAGCACTTACCAGCAGGTCTGGAAGATGTTTTCCTACATTTCTTCTAGGAGCTTTATGATTGTAGCTTTTATATTTAGGTCTTTGATCCCTTTATTTAAAAAAAAATTTTTTTTTGAGGTATGGGGGTCGGGGTTTGAATCTGGGGCCTCGTATGTGGGAAGCCGGCGCTGAACCACAGATCCACTTCAGCTACCCTGAGTTGGTTTTTTCGTTTGTTTGCTTGTTGATTTCTTTTTTTTTTTAGGAGGCACAGAGAGCCGAATCCAGGACCTTCCATGTGGGAAGCAGGCAGTCAACCACTTGAGTCACATACACTCCCTCTTTGATCCATTTTGAGTTTAATTTTTGTTTAAGGTGTGAGATAGGAGTCCTCTTTCTTTCTTTTGGCTGTGGCTATCCAGTTCTCCTAGCACTATTTTTTGAATAGACTGCTCTTACCCAGCTTAATGGGTTTGACAGGCTTGTCAAAAATCACTTGACCATAGATAAGAGGGTCTGTTTCTGAACCATCAATTCGATTCCATTGATCTATGTGTCTTTTTATGCCAGTACCATGCTATTTTTACCACTGTAGCTAGTTAATATGATTTCAAGTACACAAGTGAGAGTCCTCTAACTTTGTTTTTCAGTTTTGTGATGTTTCTGGCTATTCGGGGCCCTTTACCTTTCCAAATAAATTTGATGATTGTGTTTTCCATTTGTTTAAAAAATGCTGGTGGAATTTTTATCGGGATTGCATTGAATCTGTATATCAATTTGGGTAAGAATTGACATCTTAATGATATTTAGTGTTCCAATCCATGAGCATGGAAATATCTTCCAATTATTTAGGTCTTTTTAAAATTTCTTTTAGCAATGCATTGTAGTTTTCTGAATACTTGTGCTTTATATCTTTGGTTAAGTTTATTCCTAAATATTTTATTCTTTTCTTTGCTATTGTAAATGGAATTTTTTCCCTGACTTCCTCCTCAGATTGCGCATTACTAGTGTATAGAAACACCACTGATTTTGTGTATTGATCTTGTATCCTGACACTATACTGGAATCGTTTATTAGCTCCAGGAGCTTTGTTGTATATTTTTCCGGACTTTCTAGGTATAGGATCTTATCATGTGCAAATAGTGAAAGTTTTACTTCTTCCTTTCTGATTTGGATGGTTTTGATTTCTTTTTCTTGCTTGATTGCTCTAGTTAGAACCTCTAGTACTATACTGAACAACAGTGGTGACAGGGAGCATCCTTGTCTTGTCCCTGATCTCAACGGGAAAGCTTTCTGTCTTTCACCATTGAGTTCAATATTAGCTGTGGGTTTTTCATATATGGCCTTTATCATGTTGAGTAAGTTTCCTTCAATTCCTATCTTTTGTAGTATTCTTATCAAGAAAGGATGCTGTATTTTGTCAAATGCGTTTTCTGCGTCAATTGATAGGAATATGTGATTTTTCTTCTTTGATGTATTAATATGGTGTATTACGCTGATTGATTTTCTTGTATTGAATCACCTTTGCATGCCTGGTATGAAACCCACTTGATCATGATGAATAGTTCTTTTAATGTGTTGTTGGATTAGATTAGCTAGTATTTTGTTGAGGATTTTTACATCTGTATTCGTTAGGGAAATGGGCCTGTGATTTTCTTTTTTACCCAATATCTTTACCTGGCTTTGGTATTAGGGTAACACTGGCTTCATAGAATGAGCTTGGTAGCGTTCCTTCTTGTTCAATCTTTTGGAAGAACTTGATTAAGATTGGTATTACATCTTCTTTAAATGTTTGTTAGAACTAACCTGTGAAGCCTGGGCTTTTCATTTTGGGGAGTTGTATGATGACTATTTCAATCTCTTTGCTTGTGATTGGTTTGTTGAGGTCTTCTATTTCTTCTAGGGTCAGTGTAGGCTGTTCATATGTTCCTAGGAATTTTTCCATTTCATCTACATTGTCTAGTTTGTTGGCATACGGTTGTTCATAATATCCTCTTACGATTGCTTTTATTTCTGTGGGGTCAGTAGTAATGTACCCAATTTCATTTTTTATTTTATTTATTTGCATCTTCTCTCTTTTTTCCTTTGGTCAGTCTAGCTAAGTGTTTGTCTGTTTTGTTACTCTTCTCAAAGAACCAACTTTTGGTTTTTTAATTCTCTCTATTGTTTTTTTGTTCTCAATTTCATTGATTTCTGCTCTGATATTTGTTATTTCATTCCTTCTCCTTGCTTTGGGAATAGTTTGCTGTTCTTTTTCTAGTGCCTCCAGCTGTGTAGTTAGGGCATTGATTTTAGCTCTTTCTTCTTTTTTAACATAAACATTGAGGGCTATAAATTTCCCTCTCAGCACTGCTGTCTCTGCATCCCATAGGTTCTGATATGTTGTGTTCTCGTTTTCATTCTTCTCGAGATATTTATTGATTTCTCTCATAATTTTTTCTTTGACCAACTGATTGTTTCAGAGTGTGTTGTTTAATCTCCATGTACTTGTGAATTTTGCCTTTTTCTGCCTCGTTTGTACCATTATGATCAGAGAAAGTACTTTGTGTAATTTTGATCTTGTTGAGTTTGTTGAGATCTGCTTTGTGACCCAACACATGGTCTATCCTGGAGAAAAATCCATGAGCATGTGAGAAGAATGTATATCCTGCTGTTTGGGGATGCAATGTTCTGTATATGTCTATTAGGTTTAGTCCATTTATCATATTATTCATGTTCTCTGTTTCTTTATTGATCCTCTGCCCAGATTTTCTGTTCATTGCTGAGAGTAGTGTATTGAAGTCTCCAACTATTATTGTAGAGATATCTATTTCTCCCTTCACTTTTGCCAGTGTTTGCCTCATGTAATTTGGGGCATCCTGGTTAGGTGCATATACATTTATGATTGTTATTTCTCCCTTGTAAATTGCCCCTTTGTCTCTAATAACATTTTTGCTTTTAAAGTCTTTTTCATCTGATATAAGTATAGCTACTTCAGCTTTGTTATGGTTACTGCATGCATGGACTATCTTTTTCCAGCCGTTCACTTTCAATATATTGGTATCTTTGGGTCTAAGCTGAGTCTGTTGTAGAAAACATATAGATGGCTCATTATGTTTTCTTATGCATTTCACCAGTCTAGTGAAAGAACCAGATAATTTTTTTCTCTTTGCTAGGCCATAGCACAGAGCTTGAGTAGATAATGATCTTATTGGATGTGTACTTTGAATAGCGTATCCTGAATAAAATAAGATGAAAAAAGAGACAGGAAAATGAAAGGAAACTAAAACTATGAGACAGTCATAGAGATTCACAGTGGCCTGACAGCTTGCATCTTTTCTTGCTTCCTGAGCCTGTTCATCTCTCTTGGGGTAATAAGAACCCAAATTTGAAATAAACAAGTGCATAGGACCAAGTATCTTGGGAGAAGCTGATGACAGGCTTTAGCAGGTAAGACTTAGGAAAAAGATTAAAAAGGAGGCTTAGAAGACAAAGAAAGGAGGCAAACAATAGGAGGGTCCAGCTCATCTCTTTTCTCTTTCCCCTCAAATACTGGTAGTTGTCACTGGCCTTGTAAAATCCTTTCAAATATTAAAGGTGTGTTGGAAAACTAATTCAATCCTTAGTATTCTTGAGCAGGATTCTCAAACTTGAATACACATTGGAATCACCTGAGGCACTTTAAAAAGTAGTGCTTCCTGGGTCCCACTCTCAGAATTCTAATATAATTTGTCTGGAGTGTGGCCTGGGCAATAGAATTCTGCCCGCCCCTTGTTGTTTTCGCACTCGCTGTCATGCTCTCTGTGTCCATTTGCTGTGTCTGTTCTCTGTGTCTGCTTGTCTTCTCTTCTTGTCTTCTCTTCAGGAGGCACCAGAAACTGATCCCGGGACCTCTGATGTGGTAGAGAGGCACCCAGTCGCCTGAACCATCTCAGCTCCCTGGTTCATTGTGCTTCTCATCGTCTTTCCTCTTTTTCTCTTTTTGTTGTGCCAGCTCTCCGTGCCGGCCAGCTCTCTGCGTGGGCCAGCTTGCCTTCACCAAGAGGCCCCAGGAAATGAATCCGGGACCTCCCATATGGTAGTCGGGAGCCCAAGTGCTTGAGCCACATTTGCTTCCTGGCAATAGGATTTTCAAAAGCTCCCAAGTTGATTTTAGCATGCATAAAAGTTTGAGAACCACTGACCTAGAGCAATTAATTATTTTTACCTCCCCCTTTTTTTAAAAGATGCATCTCCCTCCCTCCTTGAAATTAAACCTTATGAAAGCCAGTGTATAAAAAGATAAAAGTGGGGGTGCTTTAGTTAAGATGGTACTCAAATCTTGCCCATTGGGTACCATTTGTCTTCCTCACCAAATATTTCCTGCAAATCCTCACAATTCCTCCTAGCAGCATCTTCACAGAACTAGTCTTCTAAGAGGAAGGCCATTTGAAAAAACAAAAACAAAACAAAACACTGGTCTTGGGAGTTCACTGGATTTTAACCACCTAGACCTTGGTTTGAATCCTGGCTTGTTCACTTAACTTCTTATCTGTATGATGTGTGTTTTTTTTTTTTCTTGTTTATTATTATTTTTTTCTGTGTGACTTTTTAGACAACTATACCTAAACTCTCTGACCATCAGTCCTCTATGTCTTAATTGGGGCGATGTTTATCTCACAGGTTGTAATGAGGATTAAAGTTGGATATAAACAAGTGCATAGTGGCATCTCAATAGAAGTTAGTTCCTTGTTGAGTTTAGGCTTTCCTTGATGCCACCACAAGATTTTGAGTTTGTTCTGGGAGAGGCTTGATAGTTTAGTTTGATCTGGGAACTTTTAATTTGCCCTTGTATTGTACTCCAGGATAAACACGGCATTCCCTGTACTCATAATGGGCCCTAAAATTCTTAATTGACTCAGCCTTTGGCATCATCGGAGCAGATGAGGGGGCAGGTTGTTCACTGCTGAGGGATGAGGGAGAAGCCAGTAGCTTCCATTCCCAGAGCCTCAGGAAATTCTCTTGTAACTCAAATGAACTGTAAGAATCAAGGAAAGGGAACCAGGCAAAAGTCCATTTCCATTAGAAGGCCTATAGGAAAGAGATATGAAGGTCATAATCCTGGTTGGAGAGGGGCTGGAATGGGGTAGGAAGGAGGAGCAGAAGAGGGAGGGCCATGAATGAGGGAGGATTTTAAAAATTAAATGTGATTTCAACCAGGCATGAAGAAATATGAATGCATTCTTTCCCACTTTGGTGTTCCAATGTGGTTCAACAACACTCCCAGATAGTACAGAAATCTCACTTTTCCCTTATGAACATTTTACCAATTTTGCTAAGAAGTGAAATTGGCTGATATGAGTTTAACTTCTTCCTTCTTCCTTTTTCCCACGCAGATATTAGTAGGGATGACTAGAGGTGTTCAGGGAGAAGTCAGAGGCTTGGGGAATTACCAAGTTTGATGATCTGTAATTGAATAATGTTGCATAGAATACACAAATCAAAAGTGTTCTAGAATCTGTTAAGGGAAAAACTCATTTGGGTTTGGCCCTGTCTCAACACATTGAACGAGCCATTCAAGTCTAAACATGGCCATAGGTGGTATTTCCTGTTTATCTTTCACAAAACTGGCATCAATTTCCATACTATATTCTTGTTTAGACTCTGTACTCTCCCAACCACTGCAGAATGAAAAATGCTTTTTTAGTTTCCTCAGCATTCACAATGAGGAGCCTTCCAGAGAAACTAGCTGGCTTGCTTCCCCCGCCTGGCATCTGGGTAAATGGAGGAATCAAATCCAGGCATAGGTGTTTGTGACAATTAGGATGTTTGGTGGGTTCAGTGGGAATGATCCTTATTCTTAAAAAATTTTGTTGAATTATCTTATTCATATATTATTATCCAAAATATCATGATTGTGTTTGGTTGCTATCCTACTTTAATGTGTAGCTGTAGTTTTAATTTCCATTCTTAATAGATGAGAGAAAAAAAAAACTCCCAAGAAGTAAAAAGTGAAAAATACTTCTATGGGGCAATAAAATCTCTTTTTGCAATTTGAAATTGAGTAATTTCTATGCAGAATTGTGAAGCTGTCTCTGCTGCTGCCTCTTTCCTATATTATCTTCCTAATACCTGGCACACGTCCACTAGCATCCAGGGGCTCACCAGGCCCCCATGTGGCTCCATGATCATCAGAGTTCCCTTGTCCACAATGTCTCCTGGAGAGTACCCACCCTCCAAGGCTATGCCCAGATTCTAAAGTTTAGAATTTTCCAATCCATCCTTTAGAAAATTCCCATTTTCTTATGCCTCAGTGTTAGTGAGTTGTCTGTGGAAAGAATTTGATAAAAACAGTTCAGATCAAGTATGTGTGAGAGACTAATCAATGGTAGGGCTCAATATATTATCCTGTAAGAAGTATATATATTTCAGAAGAAGGGCCCTGTAAACCCCAACTAATAAATCTGTTGTCAAAGGTGTTTTTAGTATTCAAGTTATAAATTTGATGGCTGAGGAAGGGTGGTGTATAGAGTCTTTTATATAGACCCTTCTCAAATCTCAACTCATAACTTCTATTTCAAATCCATTTTAAAGACAGGCCCTATTCAAATTTTGCCTTAACATCATTAAATTTCCTTTCTGTTATATTTGTCCATTACCAGGACATTTAAAAGCCCCTTCAATTCCTACCAAGATAAGACACTGGTGATGTGAAAAATGTTGCCTAATTGTGACTATTCTCAGTATTGGTGAAGAGGTGAAATTTGTGGAATAGAAATTTCAGTCCCTCGATTTGCATTCAATTAACAAATGACTTCATTTATTATGGGTCTGACTTTTTGAGCTTGAGGCATATCTTTATTTCCCTTTCACCAGCTTTAACAGTGAACTTTTCAATCCATCATTATTTAATGAAGACATAATTAATAACGAAGACATGGTTATTTCTTAGAATAGCCCCATTCAATAGAATCATATTGCAAGCCTCATATGTAAGTTAAGTTTTCAAGTAGCTACATTAAAAAAATAAAAAGAAACCAGTGAAGTTAATTTTAATAACATGTTTTATATAACCCAATATATAAAATACATTTTCATTTCAACATGTAATAAATATACATCATTAATTAGATATTTCATACTCTTTTTTTCCCTTCCACTTAGTCTTTGAAATCCAGGACGTATTTTCCACTAACAGTACATCTCAATTTGGAAGGCCACACTTCAAGTCCTCAATAGCTAAATGTGGCTAGTAGTTAGTTACTATATTGGACAGCACAGCCTTAGAAAATTTCTGAATAAGAAGAGTCTAGTGCTGTAAGCTTGTACTTAGTTTCAGTTTGACTGTCTTCTTTAAGAAAGATGTTTAAATCTAAACTAATTATTTTTCTTCCCAAGTCTGCTTCTCCTCTAGCATGCTCCAATTCAGTAATTGCCGCTGACAGGCTTGCCATATATGGTTTTACAGGTAGCTTGCTGTTCTTTTTTTATTTGCCTGTTATGATCATGCCATATGCAGGATGCTGTTTCAGTAACACTACCTACTTGTCTGTGCCAGAAAGGGAGTTATGTGTGACCCTTCATCACCTTCATCCTTAACCCCATCCTTTCTGATCCTGTCTTTCACTAAGTTTCTTTTTATCTATCTTCAAAGTATGTTTAGAATCAGACCACATCCCTCAATCTCTACTATCATCTCTTTAGCACAAGCTGCTACCAGCTAGATTACTGCAATAGGCTCCTCCTGAGTCCCCATATCCACTCTGGATATTCTCCAGTCCATTCTTCATGCTGCAACTTGTGTTTTAAAAGGCAAATCCTAGCATGTCACTCTCCCACTTAAAATCCCCTAACAACTTCTTATGCTTTTAGGAAAGGTCCTTTGTGGCCTGGCTATTATTTATTCATTAGTCCTTCCCTCTTCATTTTGCTGTTTCTCTCTCATCCTGTAAGAGGATTTTCGCACTCTTTTTTCCTTCTATCTGCAGCACTTGTTACTCTCTCTCTTTGCCTAGCAAAGCTCTTTTCATCCCTCCAGTTAAATATGACTTCCTGAAAAAGGAGCCAGGGGAAAATGGCATAATAGGAAGCTCCAGGGCTCAGTCCTTTTACCAAAACAACTATTAAACAGGCAGGAACTGTCTGAAACAAATATTTTGAAATTCCAGAGACCATAAGAACACTGTACAGCATCCAGAGAAGAGCAGGGAGGAGAGGCTGATAAATTACGATAAAGAACTGTAAATTGTCTCTCTGCACAGGTGGCCCCTGGTGCCCATCCTCACTCTCATGGCAGGCTGCCACTGGGTCCAGTTCCTGGCTAGCTGCTGGTGTCAGAGGGACTTAAAAATCCCCTTCCTCAAGGACAGGAATGGACACTGCCAATCACTGATCAAGGCTTTTGATTAGCAAATTTGGATCACTGGGTCCCAACCCTGAAGGCAGCAATTGTTTCAACCCACCCTGGACAAAGGCAGCAGCCTTTGTTTCAACTCTCTTTAGACAGGAATGGAGGCAGTGGATATTTAAATACTCAGTGCTTCCTCAGGGCTGTGGGGGACAGTTAGTTGAAGGGCTGCATTTCCTGGGCAGGCCAGGAAAGCTTAGCTTTGGGGAGTTGTCAGAGAAACTTTGGGCACCTGTCCTGACCCTCTCCCCAGGGCACTTTGGAGCTGGTCTGCACCTTCTTCATGGGTCCCTGTCCCTGTTTTGGCTTGGAAAGACTGACTTGGGAAAGTTCTCCCTGGGATGACTCTCCTCCCAGAATTTGCCCTCCAGGCCACAGCAGCATGAGACAATGAAAGAAGTATAAAAGACTATAGAGACAGACAGTCTGGGGCAAAGGCCTGCTGGCTTTAAATACCCTGCAGAGGAAAGTTTTTCCCCTGGGAAACAGAGGGGACAACCAACCTTCTGTAATCAGGGGGAACTCCAAAACAACTAATAAGCAAACGCCCAGGACAAAAAAAGATCCCAGAAAGATAAGGGAAATCCTGTACACTGCATTTTCCTTGGGCAGACCTTCCTGACAGGAGAGCTGAAGCTCAAGAAAATCTCTGTCTTCTCACCAGCTGGTTAGAAAAGCCAGAAATATACATCTCAGGAGTAAATCACAGAGTTAACATTTTAAAATATTAAAATGTACAGTGTATAACAAAAAAGTATATGGCAAAGAAACAGGAAATGATGGCCCATCCAAAGTGAGAGGATAAAAACACAGAAAACACCCATGAAGAAGACAAGAATGTGGATGTACTGAACAAAGCTTTTATTTTTTTTTAAATATATTTTTTATTTTTTATAAAAGATACTTAGATTACATAAAATGTTACTTAAAAAATATAAGGGATTCCCATATGCCCCATTCCCCACACCTCCCACTTTTCCCCACATTGAGAACTTCTTACATTAGTGTGGTACATTCATTGCAATTGATGAACACACTTTGGAGCATTGTCTCTAATGATGGTTTATAGCTTACATTGTAGTTTACACTCTCACTCAATTTTGTAGGTTGTGGCAGGATATATAATGGGCTGTATCTGTCATTGCAATGTCATTCAGGACAATTCCAAGTCCCAAAAGTGCCCCCGTATTACACCTCTTTTTCTCTCTCCCTGCCTTCAGCACCCCCAGTGGCTACTGTCTCCACATCAATGATATAATTTCTTCCATTGCTAGAATCACAGTAAGTCTATAGGGGAATACCAGTTAAGTCTACTCTAGTCCATAATTCATTCCCCAATCCTGAGGATTCTGGGATGGTGATGTCCATTCTACCTCTAATTGAGAGGGGTCTGCAAGCTCATGGGGCCAATGGATGGGACTCTCTGGCTTGCAGTTTTAGACTCTCTTGGTTCTTGGTACGGTAGTTGTCCATCATCACCTCCATGTCAGTTGTCCTGGGTGAGACCAATGAACTGGACAGTAGGTGTTGCAACTCCGTGAGGCTCAGGGCCCAGCTGGCACATGGACAGCCCAAAGATTCAAGTCTCTTAGGTGTACACCTACCAACTCCAGCACCAACTGTAGGTTCAAATAGAAGGGACAGAAGAGTCATGTGTAGAGAAATCACAACTGAGTCCAACTCTGTCACAGTAGGGAGCATGAACTCCAAAGTAGGGCCACTGGCAAGGCACCAAAATTCAGAGCTATCTGAGTGTCTCCAGAGCCCTCAGGAGCCCCACTATTTGGGGTAATATCTGCTTTGGCAGTCTATGCAATCCTGCTGAGATGTGCATAACTGTTACCTCTGGGATGACCTCCGGACTCACTTTGAAGTCTCTCAGCCATATAAATTCATGTGTCTTTACCTTTTCCTCCTTTTATTCAAGGCCTGTTTCAGTTGTATTGCTAGTCAGTGGTTGGTAGTAATCTCCCGGTGCCGGGGAGGCTCATCCCCAGGAGTCATGTCTCACACTGGGGGGAAGGTAATGCATTTATATCCTGAGTTTGGCTTATAGAGAGGCCACATTTGAGCAACATGGAGGCTCACAGGAGGTAACTCTTAGACACCCTACAATACTAGGCTAAGTTGCACTTTCAAGAGCAAAGGCTCATAAGCATAGTCATCAATATCAAGGGCCCATCAATGGACCATCCATCTTCACTAGTCATTGTCCTTATACTCAGGGGATTGTTGCTGTTCCATTAGAGAATATGGCAGAACTCCCTATATTCAATACTCTTTCAGTTATTGTGTGAATTTCTACCCACTGTGACAATGCCCCATGAACATTTGAATACATTTATATACCTTATATGTGTGCCCTGGTGAAGTTCCTCCCATGTATCCCCCATCACTGACATCCCACACAAATGATCCTCCCCAGCCACAATTGTAACCCTTTTGTGGTCCAAAACTTCTTCAAAAATGAAGCCAAGGGGGGCCGGCTGTAGCCCAGTGGATAGGGTGCTGGTACACCACATCGGAGGCCCCGGATTCAGTTCCCGGGGACCTCTCCAAGCGGGCAGACCACCTGAGAAGGCAAAAGCCTCTGTGGGCGGAGCAGAGCCGCCATGGGCAGGGCAAAAAACTGCCACGGGCAGGGCAAAGCCACCATAGGCAGGATGAGCTGCCCGCGAACGGAGCAAAGCCGCTCACAAACGGAACAAAAAGCCACCCGGGAACGGAAGCAGAGCCGCCCACAAGCTGGGCAAGCTGCCTGTGCAGTGAGCTGACTTGGCACATCGCCGCAGCAGAGGGAGACAAAGCAGACATAGAAGAACACAAAAAAATGAACACACAGCAAGAGCAAGCAGAAAGGGGAGGGATATTAAACAAAAAAAAAAACAAAAACAAAAACAAAAATGAAGCCAAGAATATCACCAAATTTAATTAATAGGAAATTGAAATAATAATGATAGACTTAAACATAAGAAATAAAATACATGAAAATTTATAAAAACTAAAACTAAATTAAAATTTTAAAAATTGGGATATTAAAAAATAATGAAAATATTAAAAAAATTTTTTGACCTTTTGCCTTTCATCATTGTAATATCTGTTGTCCCGTATGTACAGTGACATATTCTTCCATTTCTTCCCCAGTGTCTTACTTTTTTTCATTTTGTCTTCAAAGAAGTTTTAGGTCATAGTAAAGTCATGTACAGAATACAGGGACTCCCATTTACCCAACATCCTCCCCATTTTCTCCCTTCCCATATTAATAACCTTTTTATGTGTGGATGGTACATTTGTTACAACTGATGTACAAGAACTTAAACATAGCTACTAACCATGGTCAGTGGTTTACATTATAGTTTACATTTTAGACCATACATTTTTATAATTTTTGCTGAAATTTAACATGGCCTGTATCCAACATTGCAAGATCATGCAGAACACTTACTTCCATTGCCTCTTAAATACCCCCTCTTCCATCTATTCTATTCCTCCCTCCCCCCCCCCTCGCCCAGAGCCCATGGCGACCACCAGGCTTCACTCCTTGAAGGACAAGATTCATAGTTACTTGCAACAACACTGAGGGCTTGACACACTGGTCTGTCCTCTCCTATTAAAAATTGCCCATGCTTTCGAGAGATACCCACCCCTCTGATGGAGAAAATATTGGGTCTCCCCAGGATGGGAGTCCAACTCCTTCCTGCTCATTCTGTGGGTCTCCACCTATTGACACAAAACATTATGACAAAATGATCACTGACACATTCTCTAGAAGACTGCCCCAGATGCGCCTTGTCCCAAATACCCCCCATTCAACACCCTAAGCCAGTAACCCTTCCTTGTCATATTGCCAAAAGAGCTTTCCTAACTTTGTAGTTTCAATCACTTACCCACCAATCCTCAGTGTTCACCTGCTCCCTCCCCCAACCCTCCCCCCAATTCCGTCAATCGTCCAACCCACCCTCCCCACTATACCCCCCTGTCAAACTTGCACCACTCAATCCAATAGTATTCCTATACCCCTGTCATATCCCTTCACTGCACCGCTACTCAATTCCATCTTATCATAGATTTTCCCCATATTGGCATTGGATCACAACCTTCTTCTCCCTTTCTATTTCCTGTAACCTATCTTCTAGACTCTAGCTCTCTGAGTCTGCGTGATTTGCTTAATTCATATCAGAGAAGTCATATAATATTTGTCCTTCAATGTCTGGCTTGCTTCACTCAACATAAGGTCCTCAAGATTCACCCATGTTATCCCATGTGTTAGTACTGTATTCCTTCTTACAGCTGAGTAATATTCCATTGCATGAATGTACCACATTGTGTTTATCCATTCGTCTGATGGGCATTTGGACTGATTCCAACTCCTGGAAATAGTGAATAATACCACTATGAACACTGGTGTGCATATATCCATTCATGTCCTTACTTTCAGTTCTTCTGGGTATATACCCAGCAGTGGAATTGCTGGATCATATGGCGGATCTATAGTTAGTTTTTTGAGGAACTGCAAACTGTCCTTCACAATGGCTGGACATTCTACATTCCCACCTGCAGTGGATAAAGGTTTCCATTCCTCCACATCCCCTCCAACGTTTGTAGTCCTCTGTATTTTTAATAGCCACCAGTTTAATGGATGTAAGATGGCATCTCATTGTAGTTTTGATTTGCATTTCCCTAATAGCTACTGATTTTGAGCAGCTTTTCATGTGCTTTTCAGCTATTTGTACTTCTTTGGAGAAGTGTCTGTTCAAATCACTTGCCCATTTTTTAAAATGGGTTGTTTGTCTTTATTTTTGAGATACAGGATTTCTTTATATATGCTGGATATTAAGCTCCTATTAGATATATGGTTACCTAATATTTTCTCCCATTGAGTAGGCTTTTTCACTTTCTTGACAAAATCCTTTGAAGTGCAAAAGCTTTTAATTTTGAGGAAGTCCCATTTGTCTTTTTTTCTTTTGCTGCTTGTGCTTTGGGTGTGAAGTTCATGCAACTATTTCCTATCACAAGGTCCTGTCAATGCTTCCCTACATTACCTTTCAAGGTTTTTATGGTCTTGGCTCTTATATTCAGATCCTTCATCCATCTTGAGTTGATTTTTATATAAGGTGTGAGATGGTGTTCCTCTCACATTCTTTTGGATATGGATATGCAGTTCTCCAAGCACCATTTATTGAAGAGGCCATTCTCTTCCAGTTGAGTAGACTTAGTGGCCTGTCGAATATCAGATGACTGAATATGTGAGGATCTATATCAGAGCTCTCAATTTGGTTCCATTGGTCGGTGTGTCTATCCTTGTGCTAATACCATGCAATTTTGACCACTGTAGCTTTGT
>PVKH010002005.1:0-28442 GCA_004027955.1 Chaetophractus vellerosus
AACTGTCATATTAACAACAAACCAGTAGTAAATTGAAAAGAAAAAATTGAATTTTAGACTAAAAATTAAGAATTTTAGTTGATGGAAAATGCCCAAATAGTTAATTAACATGTGAGAAATACACCTACAGTTGGTAACCTCAAAGTGTATACTTATACTCTTTAAGTTATTATTCATCTATTTACAAATTGATTTCATATATTTAAGATCTAAAGCAATTTATAGAGTTACATAGAACTAAACAGGGGAAATGGATATGGCTCAAGCAATTGGGCTCCCGTCTACCATATATGAGGTCCAGGGTTCAATTCCTGGGGCCTCCTGGTGAAGGCAAGCTGGACCGCTCGGCGAGCTGGCCCAAGCGCAGAGCTGGCCTGAGTAGGAGTGTTGAGCCATGCGGAAAGCTGGTGCAGCAAGTTGACGCAATAGAAAGAGACACAGAGGAAGGACAATAAGAGACATAGCAGATCAGGGAGCTGATGTGGCACAAGAGAGTGAGCACCACTCTCCCACTCCAGAAGGTCCCAGGGTTGGTTCCCGGTGGTGCGTAAAGAGAAGATAAGCAGACACAGAAAAACACATAGAGAGCAGATAGTGAGTGCAAAACAATGGGGGTGTGGGGGGGTTGGGGGTGGTAATAAATAAATTTTAAAAAAATTAAACAACATCACAATTTAAAAGTGAACATGAAAGAAGAAAGATAAATAAAAGTGGGAACGTAAAACTGAACCGTAAATTATGTAAAACAGAAAAAGGAGAAAGGCACAGTATTAGGTGTACCATGATTTCACTGTAACTCAAAAGGGGATCTTCATCTATTTGTTCAAAATATAAAGACAAACCAATGGCTTAGAAAAAGCAGAGGTTTCTTTGTATCTTCTTTGGATCTTCATAAGTTGGCATTTTATAAGACAATGAACATCTTCGGCAGTGTTCTTATAGTTTCGTAGGGTGGTTTTACACAGCTTTCCTCAGTATAAACTGAATGCATCACACCACACCACAGCACAATTCAGTAAAAGAAGTGAACTGGTCTTTGTTGGGCTATGTCTGCAACAAACATAAAAACCATGAAACTGAAGCAAGGGGTTTGCCAACAGAAGAGCTGAAATGCTAATTAAATCCATAGGAGTCTCTTCCCACCTCTTGGGCTCTTCATTCTGGTATAGATTCCTTTTGTTTCCAAAGGAACTCACGGCTTCTCCTGGACAATACCTTTCAAATATTTCTACTGAAATACTTCCAATGGTAGGTATAGATATTAGTGAAGAAGTTTGTGGTGAAAGGGTGTGTATTAGGGTTCTCTAGGGAATGAGAACTGATGGGAGATATCTGTTAATATTGTGAGGTTTTATAAAATTGTCTCATGTGACCATGGGAATGCACAAGTCCAGTTTCCATAGGGCAAGCTGCAAGCTGGGAACTCTGATGAAGGTTTGAAATGAATTCTCTGGAACAAGTTGGCTAGCTGAAGTAGAGATGAGAATTCTCTCTTTTAACTGCTGAAGTCATCACTTCTCCTTTTAAGGCCTTCTACTGATTGGATGAGACACCTCTCACTGCTCAAGGCAATCTTCTCTGTTGATTGTAGATGTAATCATCCATTAATGCAATCAACTCACTAATGATTTATGTCCACAAAATGTCCTCACAATAACAATTAGGCCAGTGTTTGCTTGACCAAACAACCAGGCACCCGTTACCTGGCCATATTGACACATGAGCCTAACCATCACAGGGTAGAATGGAGGAGAGAAGTTATGTGATATTTAGGGATTTTAAAAAAACACAAATTTTAATTTTCAAACTCATTTATGAAATCTATGTTTGTTGTATTATTTTAAGTATGTACATTTCCCTAATCCCTAGCCAAAATGATGCTCTTGGAAGATGTGTCTTGTACTCCTGGGTATATGAGTACCTTAATTTGATAAGCATACAGGGGAGAGTATTTAGGCAGTTCGAGGCATGTTATATCTCCTCAAATTTTTAAAGTTTTATTTAAATTATGAAATATGATAAACATAAAGGAAACTATAAATATTAATGTAATGAACACCCATGTACCCACTTATCAAATTTTATACATAATAATTTGCTTTTTTTGCTTTAGCCCTTTAATAAAAATTATACATAAAGTTGCTGGCTCTTTGCAGTCCTACAGATGATGTTGTTCCTTTTGCTCTCTTGAGTAACCATCTCCTGAAATTTTTTGTATCCTTCCTAAAAATGTTTCCCCACTTTTCTCCTTTTGTTAGTTATGTATGCATTTATGAAAATATAGAGTATTGTTTGTTTATTTAAAATTTTTTATACATGGAATCATGAATTATGCATTATTTTGTAAACTGGCAATTCAAAAATATGTTTTAAAAAATAATGGATCTGTTTCATTAATTTTATTTCTTTATAGTATTCTATTTAGAAATGTACTATAATTTATATATTATCCTACTAATGGATATGAACTTGGTTTCTATTTTTCTCTCTTACAAAAAAATGCCAAAATGAACACCATTGTTTAAGTCTCCTTGTATATATTTCTGTATTTATTTCTAGTATATATGCATAGTAGTGAAATTATTGACTCAATGTATATACTCAACTGTATGAGATATTGGCCAGTTGTTTTTAAAATTTATACTCACCCTCATTGAATACTAGATCCATATTCACCATAACTCATAGTATTTCAAAATATATTTTTTTGTCAATGTTTTTGGGGTGAAATTTTTAATTTTAATTTCCCTGAATTTACTGGTAGAAGTTGAGTATGTGTTCATACAGTTTATGGCTTTTGGGGTTACCCCATCTTATTTTTTGCCCATTTTTCTATTGAGTAGTTGCTATTTTATTATCTGTTGTATTATATGTATTCTGGATCCTTTTCCTTTGTTTGTTATATAGGATCCAATTATCCTTCCCAAGAATGTGTCTTGAATTTAAATCAACGGTATTTTAATTAGGTTTTGGAATTTAATGTAATAGCAAAATTTTTAACCTTTGTGTAGTCACTTTACTTTTATATTTATATTTGACATACTCTTCTTTCCTAAGTTCATAAAGATATTCTCCAAAATTTTCCTCCAAAAGTTTTAAAGTCTAATACTTCATATTTAAGTTCTGTAGCTGTCTGGAATTGATTTTGTGTATAGAGTGTGGAGGAATCCAATTTCTTTATTCTACTTTATTTTCCCATCCCATGGAGAAACAAGGAATTGCTTTCCATTTAGATAGCAAAGTGACCCCACACTTCTTAATTAAATAATCTATCCTTTTCTCATCAAAATAGCAATATTTAGTTGCATATAATGTTGCCATTTAGGGGTAGGTACATTTCTGGGTTCTTTATTGTGTTCCATTGTCCAGGAAGGCCTTCTTCTTCCCCCTTTCCCCTCTTTGTTGTTCAAAATTGTCACAGTTATTCTTGGTTCTTTACTCTTTGGTACAAATTTTAGAATCCGTTTTTTTTCAAGTTTCATGAAGCAGTCTTTTGGTTGCTGGGATTTTTATTGGAATTGGAAGGAATTTATAGATTAACTTGGGTGAGCACTTGGCATGACAAAGGCATGTCATCTTTCTCTGCATATCTGAGTTTATTGTTGGTATGTAGACATGCTGATTTTGGTGAGTAATTGTTTATCTAGCAAGAAACAATCACAGTAATTTAAATAATTTATAGATTCTATTTGATTTCTACTTAATCAATTACTTTATGTGTAATTAATAACATTTCAGGTTTATATCTCATTTTGCTTTTTGTTTTATTTCATTGATAGTATTTCCAATATACTGTTGAAAATACTGGTAACAACAGCCATTTTGTTCCTGATTTTTAAGGGAGATGTTTATAGCTTTATCCATTAATTCTAATGTTTGATGCAGGGTTTTTTTTGGCAAAATTACCTTATCAGGTAAAATTTCCTTGTATTTCTTGTTTAAGATTTTTTTTTTTAAATTTTTAAGTCTTAAATATGTCTCAATTTTCCTTGAATGCTTTTTCAGCCTTTAAAAATGATCATAGAATGTTCTGCCCTAACTGATAATATGGTAAATTATAAGCATAGTTTATTCTGATATTGAGCCATCCTGATGTTCTTGAGATATAAACTCCTGTTCATGACACCTTTTAAATTCATAAACACTGCTAGACTTTATTTGATATTATCTTAAGTTTTTAAATTTGTATTCTTAAATGAGATTGCTCTTTACTTTTCTTTTCTTGTTTTGTGCTTAACTAGTTTTAGAATCACAGTTATGTTACTTCATATAATGAGTTGGGTAGTGTTTCTTATTTTTAATTCTCTTAAAAATATTTAATAAGATAGGGATTATTTGTTTTTTTTTTTAAATTCAAACTTTATTTCAAATTCAAAAAATAACAGATAAAAGGTAGCTCAACAAGTTATGGAAGCATTACTCCTAAAAAGTTCTCTCCAGGCACTTTTATCTCATCTGATTCCAAAAACAAACTCAATTGTTCCTCCAGTGTTCAGAAAGATACACAGGTGAACACAGATAAGTTAAATGACATAGTCAAGGTCACCTTATTAATTAAAAAAAATGAAGATAAAAAAATGCTTAATCATATTCATATTTCACAAAATCAAACCCCATATTCTTTTGTTTGACCTTTAGCATTAATATACTACCATCTTTGCTTTTGCTACAAAAACATTATGACTATAGTCTATAAATTACATTAGTTATGTTTTCTCATGTATCACCACATTCTTAAACACCTTGTAGTAGAAGAACATTCTTTTATTTACATTATTAACCACAATTCTCATCTACCACCAAAATCACTGTTATACATTCCCTAGATTATCTTCCAGCTGTTCTCCAACTATTATTAACCTCCCTAAACTACTCATTTCAGCCTGCTACCAAGTCGATCCATTACCACAGATTTACAATTGACCTTTTTAAACATTCTAAATACATCAAGGAATATATTCAGAAGAACTGGAAGCAAGGATGTGAACAGATATTTGCACACTGACGTTCATAGCAGCATTATTCACAATTGCTAAAAGATGGAAACAACTTAAGTGTCCAGCAACTGATGAATGGATAAACAAGATGTGGTATATACACAAGACGGAATACTATTCAGCTATAAGAAGAAATTAATTGAGGAAGCACGCAACAACATGGAGGAACCCTGAGGACATTATGTTGAGTGAAATAACCAGAGACAAAAGGAGGAATATTGTATGGGCTTACTGATATGAACTAAATACAATGAGTAGACAGATGCAGTTGCGCTATGAAGTATAGATTGGTAGGAAAGAGAATGTAGGCTGAGAAGGGGGAGCTGATACTGGATGTATGTGGAATGTTTAATAAGGGATTATGTGTTTATTGAATGTTTTATAGACTCCTTTTTAAAATTGTCTCTGGTTCTATGTTTTTCATGGGAACTGATTTTTGATTAATTTAATTTATAGACTCCTTTTTAAAATTGTCTCTGGTTCTATGTTTTTCATGGGAACTGATTTTTGATTGATTTAATTTTTTAAACTAAGTTTGACACTTTACTTAATTTAGATCATGTATATCTTTCTAGAAAAGTAAATATTTCTTTGAAACATAAAAATATTATAAATTATTTGTTTTTGCTATTTTGATTTTAAAAATCTCCAGTTTCCCAGTGGTTATGCCTGTATTTTTAAAATTTCTAACACAATTTGTTCTCTTCCTCCCTTTACTGATCAGTCTTGTAATTGTTTTTATATTAGCTTTTCTAATGTACCAACTTTTGTTGATAATCTCTCTATATTTTTTTCTATTTCATTAACTTCCACTATCTTAATTATTCTTTGCTTGTTTCTTACTTTCATTTTACTCAATAATTTTGCTGGTTTTCTGAGTTCCATGTTTAACATAATCATTTTGAATCATTCTTATTTTTTTAACAAATCAGTTTGAGGATATAAATTTACCTCTAAATTCTACACTAGATGAAATCCACACTTTAAAAAAAATGCATCCTTCATTGCCATTCAAATTTAAATATTTCGTTTTTGCCTCTTTACTCTTTAACCATGCAATGCTTTACTCTTTTTCTTATGACTTGTTTAGAGATTTATTTTTAACCTATAAGTTATTTAGAAATGATTTTCAGCTGCCATACATATAGTGTACCATATATATATATATATTTATTATATTCTTATTTCAGTTTAGTTAGACGACACAGTCTGAGTGATAGTGGTTTTTTTTAGTTTGTTGAGATTTCTTTGTGACTGTGACCTAATCTAGATCAATTTCTGTAAAGATTTCTATCTATACTTTAAAAAAAATGTATGTTTTATATTTTGGGAAATACAGTGTCTTAAATATATCTGATAAATGGAGTAATTTAAATTTGTTGTTCAAATTTTGTTGATCCTTTTTACTTTTTTTCTCTTTTTGCCAGTTTCTGAAAGAGGAATGCTGAAATATTCCATTTTTAACTGAGATTTTGTCAGGTTTTTTTTTTCCCTTGAAATTCTGTAAAGCTTTCCTTTTATCTATTTTGAAGTTATACTGTTGGATATTTTTAGTTCAATTATAATATTCTATTGGTAGCATATTTAATATTAAATAGGTTCCTTTAATAGCTATTAATGCTAGTTTCCCTTAATTTTCTTTTATGAGCTATTAATATACTAGCTTTGTTTCATGTAATATTTATTTTGAGTTGCTAAACAGTCTACTTCTCCCTAAGAAATGGGCACATTCTCAAATTTATCTACCCACTAACTGGGGTCCTAATACAAACTGAGTACACCATCTAGAACCATGACATTGCCAACCATGTGATATCAAATATTGCCTCTGTCTGAAGATTCTGCTCCCACATTCCCACTCCTGGATGTAAAATTTGGATTGGCTTATTCAGAGCCCACTTCTACATTTGAATTTACTTCTAGATTGGTCCTAGATTCTTCTTGTCTCCCATGGCTTACTGTGGAGGTTACTGTACCAGATAACTGCTCTCTCTCACCTGGACTGGATTCCTAAGGGTTTAAAGGATAATGTATAAGAGAACTCATAGCTTGATTACATGTGGTGTAAGGTGAAGCTTCCATGAATAATTTGGAAACAAGATTGTCCCCAAATAAATTGTAAAATTTTTGCCTAAATGGATCAAAGTTGGAAAATGCTAAGTTGTTTTGAAAGATATACCTTTAGAGAGAAAATTGGATGGTCAGCTGGACATGAGTGTTCTGATTGCTAAAGTAAATATATTTCTCACTGTAAATTAATAACTTCATATTCTGATTATCATTTTACTTCCCATGAATTCTCTGTTAAAACAATGAGGTCAGTAAGATAAATTTTAAGAAGATGCTTCCTGTGTTTCTTAATTTCTGAAAAAGAATACACCTGCCATGCCCAATGAGTATTCTGACACATATAAAGGTGTCATGCATGGGAGTTTATAGAGCACTACACACACACACACATGCACGGAGATACCAACACACACAATTATTATTGCATTGAACCTTATGTAACAGTTCCATGCACTTGTTTAATATGAGTCTGCCCTGGAAAAATGGATTTACTCTTGACCCTGACAAAATTAAGTATATGACCCTGCACGGCTAAGGAGTAGGGCCTTGATTAAAGAAGATTCTAAAAGACAATGCTTCTGACTCTGAGGCTTCCTGTGCGTCCTTTCCCAGGTGATATTCTGATGCTGCCGTATACTTTTAAATATCTACTATTCCTTCTGTTATTTAGTGAAGTAGCTGACAGAAAAATTTGGAGAACTGCCTAATCTTTACCACCATAAAGTATTCCCAATCACCTGATCCCAGCAACTTCTCCTGACTTTCTGTCTAATCTGGAACTAAAGAATTGGTCACACAGCTCTCTGATAACTTACTGTGATGGATCCCTGGTTATACTTCTAATTCACATAGTCTACCGAAACCTGTATGGTACACAGAAGTATAGTTATATTTATTGTCCACTACTTTTCTGAAGACTGTTTCCCTTCAATCTACCTGATCACAGTGTGGGTGACCATTTTCATATAATATGTGGCTCCTTGCCACAACTGATTGGTCCAAATTAGATATCTTACTCAAACTAGCCAATCAGAGTTTTCCATGAGATTATGGATTTGTCATTAATATATTTTAGCTTGTCTCTTTCAAGAATTTGCAATAGCTTTTTTAGTGGCTTAGGAAGCCTGAGGAGTTGGTTTAGACCGAAAGAGTAGAATAAACACAGGGATAAAGAGAGATATGTGGGGTAATGAAGTATTAGGGGAGAGAATTCCCAGATGGTGTATAAAACTCAGGTCCTTGGTTTCAGTGTATTTCTTCCTGCAGCTCAGCTGCATCTCTGTCCTTGAGTTCCTTTATCCTTATATTAAACTTCACCTTCTTTTCATAAAGCTAACTTCAAAGGTTTTCTATTAGGACTATACTAGGAATTAAATGTTCCATCCTCCCTCTTCCTATTACTTGCTCTTGAGTACAAAGCTATGCCTCTGAGTTAAATTTTCCTCCAAGGTCTTCCAACTCATATACCAAAGAATCAAATTAAGGTCTTTTTAAAAATTTTTAAATCAAATGTGGCATTCCATGTACAATTCATGATGTTTTTATTTCACAAAATTAAAGTTTCACCTTCACTGAAAATTAATTTCCATGTAAAATATTTCTCTGTGTTTTGTACTCATGGATTTTTTTAAAGTAAAAACTACACAATTGTTCAATTACTTGGAACATTACATACACACCCATACATACATATATTTTTTTTTGCTAGGCTGGCTTTTCAGCCAATTTTGTGTGAATTTTAATGCTCATAGCAAAAACTGGGGCTTTTTTTTCACTTAAGAAGTTAAATTCTTACCTTTTTAAATTTCCCAATAGAATTTTGCAGAATAAAAATGATTCTTTCATAGAAGGGAAAAGGTCTCTTCTTTCATTTTTTATCTACACTATTAATGTCTATTTAGTTCCCATGGAAATGCAAACTCAAGTTTAAAATATCTGTGTGCATGTGTTTATTTATGTGTATAAGGAAAAAATGCTATGAGAAAACCCCCCAGTCATGCAAGCAAATATTCTGATATTTACAATGAAATCAAATGAGTTTGGCAAGAAGACCTTTTTGTAGCAACTTCAAAGGGCTGGTGACACAGGAGTTGATGCTAAGTGGAAGCTCTTAGCCAACATGTGGCTTATTTGAATTATTTTGTCGCATTTTCTGAATGTTTCATTCTGTGACAAATTATACATGATTTCCTTCACTGGAGCTATCAAAATCAATAACATAAGGTAAAACAAATGAAGAGCCAAGCTGATGCCTACCTTAGGTTTCTACACAGACAAAAATCAAGCCATGGACATTACTTGGATCCAAACTTCTAGCATCAGGAAGGTGTTTCAGCGCCAAGGAACTCGCTGTGATTGTTCTGCAATCTTTAAAAGCTTCTAGGGTTTCAATGCTACAGAATCCTGGCTTGGTTTCCTACCAGAACTCTTAACAATTAAAAAGTCTTCCCAGATAAATCTCTATATGTTCTTTCTTTGATTTCTTTTAGGGACACATAGGACAGTTAAATTCGGACTTTAAACTCCAGCCAGGGTCAAAGGGCAATGCATACTATCATATAATACACCCTACATTCGTCAACAAGCATGTCTGATGCAGACTGGATGCCACATAGTGTCTTGTTTTTAGTCCTAAGTACTCAAATTCATCAAAATTCATTCAAATTTTAACTTGGTTAAAAGTTCCAAGCCAGAAAACACTGCCAAGATTAATGTATTTGTTCTTGATGCCTTCATTTTATTTGTGGAGGTGGGGAGGCAGACAGAAAATATTATTTTAAAAAGTTTATTAGAGCAGTTGCAGGTTTACAGAAACATCATGCAGAAAGTACAGTTTCCATATACTCCCTCTAACCACACACGGTTTTCCCTATTATTAACATTTTTCCATTAGTATTGAAACGTTTTTAATTCATGAAACGTTATTAAAATTATGCTATTAACTTTAGTGCACTACTTATGTTAGGGTTCATTCACTTCTTGTGTTGTACAGTTTTATGGGTTTGTGTGTGTGTGTGTGTGTGAAATTACATACAACCTAAAATTTCCCTTCTTTTCATTATTTGAATATACAATTTAGTAAGACTAATTACATAAGTAAAATGTGCCTCCATTCCTGTCATCCATTGCCAAAACTTTTCGATCATCCCAAAAGGAAATTCCATACCAATTAAACATTATTCCCTATTCCCCTCACCCACTCAGTCCTTGGTAATCTGTATTCTAGTTTCTGACTTTATGAATATGTATATTCTGCTTACTTCATATAGGTGAGATCATGCAGTACATGTTCTTATGTGCCTGGCTTATTTTATTTAACATTATGTCTTCGAGGTTCATCCATGTTGTGACATACCTCAGAACATCATTCCTTTTAATGGTTGAATAGTATTCCAATGTATGTATATACCATATTTTGCTTCTCCATTCATCTATTGAGAGACACTTAGGTTGCTTCCATCTTTGGGCAACTGTGCATAATGCCTCTATGAACATTGGTGTGAGAATATCTGTTTGATTCCCTGCTTTCAATTCTCTTGGTTACATACCTAGACTTGCTGGGTCATATGGTAATTCTATACTTAACTTTCTGAGGAATTGCCAAACTGTTTTTCATAGTGGCTACACCATTTTACATTCCCACTAATAATGTATGAGTGTTCTTGTTTCATTAGATCCTCTCCAACAGTTGTTATTTCCTATTTGTGTGGTTTTTTTTTCTTCTTCTTTTAATAGTAGCCATTCTAGTGGGTGTGAGAAGGTATCTCATTGTGGTTTTGAGTTACATTTCCCTGATGGCTAATGACTGTGAACATCTTTTCATGTGCTTTTTGGTGCTTTGTATATCTTCTTTGGAGAAATGTCTATTCAAATCCTTTCTCCATTTTTTAATTGGATCATGTGGTTTTTGTTGTTGTTAACTTGTAGCAGTTCCTTTTATATTCTAGATATTAAGCTTTATCAGTGATATGGTTTCCAAATATTTTCTCCCATTCTGTAGGTTTTCTTTTTACTGTCTTTATAAAGTCTTTTGATGCACAAAAGTTTTTAATTTTGATGAAATCACATTTTATCTACTTTTTTCTTTTGTTGCTTGTAGTTTGGGTATAAATGAAGTAGTTTCTTACACTGCCTAACACAAAGTCCTGAAGATGTTTCCCTATGTTTTCTTTTAGAAATTTTATAGTTTCTGTTCTTATATTTAGGTCTTTATCCATTTTGAGTTAGTTTTTGTATATGATATAATGTAGGGGTCCACCTTCATTCTTTTGCAAAGGGTTATCCAGTCCCGCAGCATCATTGTTAAAAAGACTATTCTTTCCCGACTGAATGAACTTGGCACCTTTGTCAAAGATCAGTTGGCCAAAGATGTGAGGGTTTATTTCTGAGCTCTCAAGTTGATTCCTTTGGTCTATTTGACTGTCCTTGTGCTAGTACCACATTGTTTTGATTACTGTAGCTTTGTAATAAATTTTAAAATCAGGAAGTATGACTCCTCCAAGTTTGTTGTTCTTTTTCAAATTGGTTTTGGCTATTTGGAGTTGTTTACCCTTACATATAAATTTGATGATTGGTTTTTCCATTTCTGCAAAGAAGTCTGTTGAAATTTGGATTGGAATCACATTGAATCTATATATTAGTTTCATAGAATTGACATCTTAGCAATATTTAATCTTCCATCTATAAACATGGAATGTCCTTTCATTTATTTAGGTCTTCTTTTACATCTTTCAGCAATGTTTTGTAGTTTTCCATGCACAAGTCCTTTACATCCTTGGTTAAATTTATTCCTAGATGTTTATTCTTTTAGTTGCTATTGTAAATGGAATCTTTTTCTTGATTTATTCTTCACTTTTTCACTGTTAGTGAAGAGAAAAATCACTGAGTTTTGCTTGTGGATCTTGTACCCTGCCACTTTGCTGAATTTATTAGCTTAGTAGCTTTCTACTAGAAATGTAGCTTTCTACTAGAAATGGAATGTTCAGGATTCTCTATGTATAGGATCATGTCATCTGTAAATAGAGAAGTTTTACTTCTTCCTGTTCTATTTGGATGCCTTTTATTTCTTTTTATTGCTTAATTGTTCTGTCTAGAAATTCTAGTATAATGTTGAATAACATTGAAGACAGTAGGCATCTTTGCCTTATTCCTGATCTTAGGGGGAAATTTTTCACTCTTTCACTGTTGAGTATAATGTTAGCTGTGGGTTTTTTTCATGTATACCCTCTATCATGTTAAGGATTTTTTTTTTCTATTCCTGGTTTTCTGAGTGTTTTTTCAGGAAGGGGTGCTGAATTTCATCAAATGTCTTTATGTGTCAATTGAAATGGTCATATCGTTCTTTTTTTTTTCCCTTGTTCTATTAATGTGGTGTGTTACATTAATTGATTTTCTTATGTTGAGCCATCCTTGCATACCTGGAATAAAATGACTTTAACATGGTGTATAATTTTCTTAATATGCTGTTGGACTTAGTTTGCCAGTATTTTGTTGAGGATTTTTGCATCTACATTCACAAGAGATATTGGTTTGTAATTTTCTATTCTTGTGTTATGTTTATCTGGCTTTGGTATTTGCCCCTCAAAATTTCTAAAGACCAAAAAAAGTTGTTATAGTAATTTCCATTGTTTAAAATCATATTTCATAGAGTCATAAAATTCTTAAAGATAAACCATTCAATACGTAATGTCTTTCTAAAATAGAGGTGTTTCTCAACTTCCCTAATTAACACCAACCAATTTTGACTTTCATGCCTCTAAGACCAAGTTATTTAACAAGTTAGAAAGCATTTATTCTATGGATGGGTGATTTAACAGAACATTTCTCCTTAGTGTGAGCCATTCTTATTTTCTGCAGATTCAGGTATTTGCTACTTTCACCTATTATTATTTTCAATTATTAAAACACCATTAGTGAACCTAATCATCCAAGTGCTTAAAATCACTTAGGCACTATATTTTCAAGTAGAGAAATGAAGAAAAATTGGTTTTGCCTTTGGTTAAGATGACCTTGCAAGTTCACACTTTGCTCACCACTGCACCCTTCTCTCTACCAGAGCGCAATGACAGATAAAAATTGACTAGAAAACCTTTAAAAAGACATTGCCTTACTGAAAAAGAAACATCTACAAGAAGCTATGTAGATGCTTCACCTGAACCTATTGAGCTCAGGTGAATAATATGCATCTCCTTATACCCCTCCTGATGGAAAAAACAAGTCTAATTGTACTCCTATGCAAGACAGAAACAGTAAGAAAAACATGACCCAATCCCTACTTATTTTTACAAAGTCACCAAAACTTTACTCTTCTTTGTCTTTTCATATGCCTTCACTGCTTTCATAGAACTGCCAACTCCCTTTTGTTGTCCTACTATGTCCTTCACAGATGTCTAGCATGGAAATTACAACATAATTGTACCTACTGGTTAACAGGTTTAGTAGTCTCTACCAGAGCGTACGAGCTCCTTGATGGCAGACACCATGTCTTATTCAACTCTATAAAGATCCCAGCCTAGTTCGAACACCAAGGAGCTACCCTATTTATATTTATCTGAGGAATGGAGATTGGAGCAAGAACTTTCTCTAAGTGCGAGACACCTAATTCCTCTCTATGAGCAGTGACTTTTTCCCAGATATTAATTCACCTTGGCTGGCTTATACTCTGCCATTCTTCCTGTTTCTTTATCATTGAATCCTTGACTCTCAGAGACCATACCTTGAAAGGATGAAATGTGGAGTGGATTTAGTAAGTAGATGGCTATAGAAGTAAGGAGATATGCTTCCTTATAGCTTATTTTAAGACAATGCTTCATTGTCACAGTGGTGAAAGAATGGTACGACACACAGTATACAACATTTACCCCTGAAGAAATATGAATTGCTTTCTGTGAGTACGCTGTCACTTATCTAATTTTTACTAAATGTTAAGCAGGTTTCTGTGCTAAAAATATGTTGAGCTGAAACAGTGGATTAAGAAAGTTGTTCTAAATACAATCTTGTAATTTTTATTTAAGGGGTCTAAATCGCTTGAAGTCTCAGATTTTAAATTTGACTTGCAGAGATCATAAGTTATGGCTCTGAATCCCTTTGGAGGAGGTGCCTATGCACATTAACAGTACCTTAAGATGTTCTGTGTTGGTACAAGAGTCATTTGAGCACAGAATTAGTGAGAGGTGAATGACGAATAATGAGCTCAGTGTGTGAAGTTTAAATATTCCAAAGAACAGACTCTGTATGGTATTGTAAAATGTCTTGTAGCTTCATTTCTGCTTTTGAAATGTTACAGTGCTTGCTTATTGTCACAGCATGATCTTCAGCACAGTTGGGTAGTGCTTTTTTAAAGTAATGCAAATGCATGAGTGTCAGAAATACCTTTAAATATCGGGGTCTGCATCTTTAAGGAATGCATTTGGCATTAAACAGCCTTTTTTCAGCTAATGAATTTCTCAAGTTACAAGAATAATGGCCTTTTTAATCTTAGCAAGAGTAATTAAACAGACATTTGTTATTAATGATGTTGTTAATGGCAGAAGATATTGAATTCTCACTTTAGATATTATATTGCTTGAGAGTGATTATTTTGAATATCAAACATATGAGTTGATGTTGGTTATAAAAGTACATCTCCTTAAGAGCCCTGTAAAGTACTAGTTATGTAAAATAGAGGGAAAAAAAGGCTTAATTTTTATTAATACCCAAGAAAACAAAACAAAACAAAAATTCCCAAATGAAGCAGGACTAACTTTTAGGGACAAAGCACATTTATTTGATCAATTCTACTCATCAATTGAGCTGGTGATTTTTTTTCTTTTGAGACAGATTATAGCAGCCCAAAGCTTAAGAGAGAATCACTTAGTTCACAGTCTGCTTCAAAATGGAAAGGCTTCTTTATGTCCATTTATTTTTACCCTTCCATTCAGTTTTGTTTAGAACTCCACCCATTCCTAGGCTCAGAAGGGTATCCTAATTATTCAATTCAGTCATTTGTTCAAGAAATATTTATTGAGTATTAATTATGGCCAGGCAACATTCTATACACTGGGAATATAGCTGCAAAAAATTGAACAAAAGAAAACAAAACAAAGCAAAATTAAAATTCCATAAATAAATAAAAACAAATATGGAGAAAGACAAAAGTCCCTACTCACTAGGTATAGTATTAATGAATTAATCAAGATGGAACCAGTCAAGCCACAGCATTCCCTAGTGACTCTCCTGGTCCAGCAACAGTGGTGGGGATGGAACCGATATTTCTCCAGTCAGACCAGAGAGTAAAAAGAAAGTTTTTTTTCTCTCCTACTAGAAGTAACCAAAGCAGCAACAAGGCCTGATTGCTACTGGTATCCATCTTGTGACTGTGTGGGAAACCAGGTTTAAGATGGATCAGAGGCTAAGGACAACTATGGGGATTTCTACAACATGCTCTAAAAGTATCCGAATAGGTAAAATTTTATTAAAATTAACCCCTTTGTGGCATACATGGATTCCTGTGTCTTTTTTTCATTATGAGTTTGGGCTTGATGTTAATGTGATTAAAGGCAAATAAAGGATGCTTTGGTAATTTGGATATCAAAGTAAGGAGCATATTTATGCAAGTCATATTGAGGGTAACCTGTATTCTACTTTCTGACTTTTAAAAAATTATATCCATTAAATTACTTGTAGTTAGCCAGTGCTACCTACAAAAATCAGCTAGCATGTACTGGCAGGAAGCTTGGGGTTGAATTTTGAGAGTGCTTAATAAAGGGTCTGGACATAAGATTGGATAAGCAAGAGTTCATTAATTTAAGTGTATTATCTCTGTGCATGGGATTTAACATCTTGTCAAGGACTGGGTGAAGGGAAAACCCCTTTGCTAGAGTGGTTCTTTGAAGCATGGAGATGATGGTAGTCCATACTGAGTAAAATGAAATGCTTGACTTTCTGTGGAAGATGGTGGAGGCAGGGATTAAAAGGCTCATGGGTATAAACATGATGGAATGCATATAATATGTGAGGTCAAAAGAACAGGATCCACTAGAGGATAATATTAAAGAGAGGACCCAGAGAATACACCATTCACCAAGGCCATTAGGAATTTACTGGTGCAAGGAGCACCAGAATCACTGGGAAGGTTAGTAGTGGCTCTCCTCTACAGGCCAGTGCTGATTGTAGAAAAGGCAGTCATAGAGCTGGGATCTTAATGAGCCCATGAGAATGATGGGGGCTCTGAACAGGTAAAGCTGAAGTGGCAAAGCTTAACGTCTAAAAGCCAGAGAGTCACCATTATTTTAAGAAGCATCAAGCCTCGAGGGGCAGAAAAAGAGGACTGATAGACAGGGAAGAGTGATGGTTAATAGAATATGGCATTCCTAGGTCAAAATAGACGAGCAGCTCTCAGGAGTTCTACTTAATATATACAATTAAAAAGAAGACAGGAATCGATGAGCAGTTATCTGAGGGTGGTTGCCCAAAAGGAATCTACAATCTCTTGCCTAGTTTTGGAAATGAATCAGTTTTCAGATGCAGACTCAGTTGACTGATGATGAGGCTACGTCCTCTAGAGAAATTCTCTTGGCAACGCTATGTCAAGTACATACTGTAAAGATTCTCTCATCTTCCCCCAAGGACCACTAGCTATTCACTTGGGTGATCATGCCCTGTAGAAATGGGTATACCAAACATTTCATGGGATACTGAACATAGGATCTGAATTGACATTGACATCTGTGACCTGAAGCCTTATCATGTTCCTGGTAGAGTGGGTACACATTGGCCAAATAATCAATGGAGTCTTGAACAAAGTCAATCTTAGAGTAGGACTACTGGTTTTTTAGATGCAAACAGTAAGTCATTTCCCTAATCCTCAAATGTAAAATTGTGATAGCCATACTCAGCAGTTGAAATAACACCAACTGGGTCTTTGGCTTGTGAAATAAAAGCTATCACAATGGGGAAGACCAAGTAAAGGTTTTGGAATTTCCAACTCCCCTGCCAAGATAGTGAAGCAAATACAATATCACCTTCTGGGAAGAAAGGCAGAGGTTAGTGTTACCGTTTAAGATCTTAAGGATGAATGGGTGATGATTTCTACCATATCTCTATTTAATTTACCAGTATGGTTCTTGCAGAAATTGAACAGAAACTCTGAATGCCTATAAACTACTACAAACTCCACCAAGTAATAGCCCTGATTGCTGTCCTGGGTATGGTATCTTTATTAGAGTAGGTTAATAATTTCTCAGGTATATGGTAAGTAACATTGAAATAGTGAATGCATTCTTTTCTATTTCAATCCAAAAAGAGGGCCAGAAACATTTTGCATTCACATGGAAAGGATAATAATATAAAACATTTACATTTTGCTCTAGGTATATGTTAATTCTCCCACACTGTGATATGATATAGACAGAAGACATGTGGACCATCTGGACATCCCACAGAGCTATTACACTAATGATAGCATGCGGATGATAGCATGTTTATAATATGAGGAAGAATGATCAAGAAATGGTTAGCATGCTGATGGCCTTGGTAAGACACGTGCTCCAGAGAATGGTAGATAAGCTCTAAGAAGATTCAGGGACCTGCTACTTCTGTAGATTTTAGGGACCAGATGTCAAGGTCATGTCAGAATATTTCATCTAAAATAAAAGAGAAATCGCTGCACCTTGTATCCTCTACCATAAGGAAGGCACAGCTCTTGTGCCTTTTTATGTTCTGGAGGCAATTTAATATTCCATACCTAGAAATACAATTTGGCTGATAAACCAAATGATCTAAGAACCTATTAGCCTTGAGTGAAGCCTGGATCTGGAAAGGGCTTTCCTGCAGGTTCAGGTTACAATGCAAGAAAACTTCTCCATTGATTATATTGTATAGCATACCCTATGATGCTGGGATGTTGGAATAACAGTGGTGGGAAAAATACAGTGTGTAGTTAATGGGAAACCCAGTGGGAGAATCATGTCAGAGACCCTAGAGCTCTAGAGCAAGGTCATGTCATCTGCAATGAGAAATCATATGCTTATTGAGAGATAGCTCCTGACATATTCCTGGATCCTGGTCGGATCCCATATGAACTGATTCCTGTTGAATCCAACAAGGCTTTAAGTTGGGAGGGACCAGTAGTGGTCCATCATAAGAAATGATGATGGTATACTTTATGATGATGTGAAAGAGGAGGAAAAGCCCAAGCCTGGTTTATGTATGGGATGATTCAGTATGTGGGTTAAGCCAAGCTTGCATTACAAGCTACACTCAGACAGTAGAGAAAACCTATCCAATGTCAGAGCTTCTAATGGAACATCTGGTCTTCCACTTTGTATGGAAGAAGAAGTGGCTTAGGATGAAAATATATACAGAATCATGAGAAATTTCAATAGCCTGGCTGCCTCTGAAGGGATCTGAAGAGTTAGGGATAAGAACCTCTCAGGTAAAAGTATGTGGATGGACAGATGGGAATGGGCACAATGTGTGAAAATATTTGTATAGCTTGTGATTAGCCACCAGAAAGCATCCATCATGGAAGAATCACTGAACTACAAAGTAGGCCAAAATGACTCAGCCAGGAGATATTAGCCTGCCTTTGTCATTAACCACCCCAGATGTGGTATAATGATGAGAGCTATGAATATGTCCAAAAGAATAGACTCTCACTTGCCATGGCTAATAGCCTTAGTATTCCAGGCCTCTATGACAAACACCACACAATGGATTGGCTTAAACAATGGGAATTTATTAGCTCACAGTTTGAAGGTGGGAGACAGCCAAAACTGAGGGCTCAGCAAGATGATGTTTTCTCCCCAAAGACTGTAACATTCTGATGCTAGCTGTCAGTGAGGCTTAGGGTTCCTTGGCTTGAATCCCTGCCTTACATCACATGGTGATGTCCTCTCATTGCTCTTATGGGTTCTAGCTCCTTTGGCTTTCTCTGATTCTGTGTGAATTTTTGTGCTTATAAAGGACTCCAGTAATCCTGATTAAGGCCCACCCTGCTTCAGTTGGCCACATCTTAACTAAAAACCTTCAAAAAATCACTCTACAATGTGTTCATACCCACAGGAATGTAGATTAAGATTAAGAACATGTCTAAAATGGGGTTCATAATTCAAATTACCTCACAAATCTAGCTATCACTGACACTGAATCTCTGATATGTCTCTATTCTTAAAAAGATCAACCAGCCACTTGGTAGCGAGTTGATTACATTGGCCTTTTCTATCTTAGAAGGAACAGTCATTTGCTCTCTCTAATTTGAGTATGAATTAGCCCTTCTTGCCTTCAAAAGTGGCAATACCCAGGGACTTTCAGAACACATGATCCAAAGGCACAGGGTCCTGTACTACATAGAACTCTACCATGGAGAGCACTTCACAGCTAAAGAGGTGAAGGAGCAGAACCAGGACCATGGGATCCATTTGTCATATCAAACACCACAACATCCAGAAGATATTGGACAGAGTGTTGGAAAGGTTTAGAGAATTCACAGCTGAAGCCCCAGCTCAGAGGTAATGCTCTAGAAGGATATGCTGCCATGGACTAGGATGCAATATATTTATTGGATCAGAGAACCTTGTATGGCTCTGTGGCTAATAGAGGAATTCATAAAGCTTGGGAACCAAGGTTTGGAATTGGAGAGTCCCCATTTACCATCATTCCCAGTGATCCTCTAGGAGAATATATACTTTTCGTCCTTATAGACTCTGGGGTCTGCCAGGTAGAGATCTTGGTCCCTAACTGGAGCACACTCTTCCCAGGGACATAGCATGGCTCCCATTGAGATACAATTTATGGCTGCTGCCCTCCAAACCCTTTCGACTCCATGTGTCCAGGAACCAGCAGGTGAGAAGAATAGTGACCACATTGCCAGAGTGATTGACTTGAATAGTAGGAGCAGGTAGAGCTTCTTTTAATGAGGGCAGGGATGAACATACTCAGTTGATCCACTTGGACACCTCTTGGTACACTCCTTTGCCTAATTGTGGCTGTGAATGGACAAATGCATCAACCCCAGCCTGAGAAGCATATTGTCACCAGGGCCTCAGATTCCTCAGGAATGAGAGTTTAGGTCACAATGTGAGGAAAGTTACCAAGGCCAGGAGAGGGGATAGCCTAGGGCAAGAGAAATTTAAAATGGATAATGAAGGAGGAAGACAATAAGTACTAGTTGTGACTCTGAAACCAACTTCAGCGGTAGAGACTATAGTTTTCCCATTAGTCTTCTTTGAAGATTTTCCTCAGGAAGATAGGCCCTCTGGGACCCTGTAAGAGTTGCTCCTCAAATGAATGGAGAAGTGGATCCATGTGGCACAAATCTCCCTTCAAAAAAGTATTTTCCAGTCAGCTGCAAGGAGTGCAGTTAGATGACAGCTTCCAACTGCAGCAAGTTTGGGATCTGCCTCAGCATTTGAGCCAAGGCCAACCAACCTTCCCACCGTTCCCCTTCACAAACATCACTCTTAGAGAATCTCTCCTACATTTAACTCTGTCTTGGTATGTCTTTCATGGGGGACTTAACCAAGCAGGAAAGGAGGGAATAAGCAGTTACCTTTTTCTCAAGCATGAAAAGAGAAATGCTACTAAGATTTCCATTTTGCTTCCATTTTTCTGCATGATTAGAGACAGTAATGCCAAACTACATGGTCATTCATCCAGTCTTAGCAGCAACTTATCTTAGCAGCACCTGTATCTTCTCTTGTGATACACTAAAAACCTCTTCCATGTATTAATTTTCTGCATTAGGAATTATGGGTTCATAGATAGCTATGAGGAATAAGAGGGCATGATGGTGACTTCACCTTCTGTCTCTGCTCCATGCCATGCCCCTGGATTTTCTCTGTGGACCCAGAAATGTGAAAATCAGGAAGGTATGGCTCCAACAGCTCTGCCCAATCCCTTGAGCAGAGGCTTGCAGTTTACACTTTATTGGTTCATAGAGCAGTACTGCCTACGTAGAAGGTACCAATTATATACCTGCTGAACTAAAGCATATAAAACAGTATAGCCTGGAAGAGGAAATTGCCTTCAGCATTTTAATAAATGATTCTGAGCTGTTGTCTAGCATTCTACACTTTCATTCTTGTTGCAAATATGAATTAAGTCATGGAGTGATTTGGCATTCTCAATGAGCAGAAAATTTTCAAACCAGGGATTCAATGGAAAATTATTTCTCAGTGGAAAGGAAGCACTTTTCTATGCTTGGGTGTATCTCCCACAGTGTCATGTGATAGTTCCTTTGGTTTTTAAATCTCCATTTCTCATGAAAAAAAAAATTTTTTTGAGCAAAGCTTTAAAAATCCACCAAGCTCTAGAAAATAAAGTTTTCAGGCAGCTGAATTATGTGCCTCTTTGAATCCATGGGTTCAAGCTCTCCTGCCTCTGTGATTTCCAGCCAATACCTTACAAGCAACACTGATTTGGACCACATTTTCTCATCAGGAAGCTAAACCATCTTAGTTTCAGGGTCGTTTGAATCACATGATTAACCTGATTCTTTTTTCCATTTTCCAAAACATCACAAATATGTTTTTTTGGGGGGGAGGTTTTTTTTTTTTTTTTTTTTAAAGAAGGGAAAAAAATCTGGCTCCACTTGTTAATTTCCTCTGTTCTGTCAAGATTAGGCTAGTAGTTCTGAGTAATTCTGGTTCATTTTCTCAAGGGACCAGGCCTGAAATAATCCAGTGTTTATTTTTATACAAATTCTCACAGTACTATAACATTTCAGTGACTTCCTGGGATGTTTCTAGTTTTTCACAGGCCAAGAGCCCATTCTCAGAGGTAGCTCCTTCATGTAAACCTAAAAATGGCACTTTCCCACATTATAGTTTATCAGGAAGTTTAAAGTTCAATAGTCCTTCTCTCTTTTCTCTCTCGTCACAGGGAAAGGAAAAAATAAGGGGTAGTTCCAGCATTTCAGCTCATTCCAGCATGGCCATTCCGTTTCAGCATTTTGGAACCTGGGAAAGAGGCAGGGTGATTGCAGTGTATCTTGGCTGAGAGACGGCTGCACTGGGAAACAGAACTCTCTGACATTCCCTGTGTCACTCTCTGTGTGACCCTGACCTCTTCCCAGCATTCCTGACCCTACCTCTAAGTTGGGGAAAATAATGCTTGTCATGTAACTCTCACAAAATTCTCCCAAAGTCGTGAGATACTGTGATGAAAAAAATTGGGAATCACGTTAGGAAGGCAGTCCCTAAATTTTCCACAATTCGGCTTCACCCTGCCTTTCTGGATTTGGCCTCCTCCACTCATTCTCAAGACGCCCCAATTTCAGCCAGGTAGTTGACTCACTGTCTCCTCTGTATAGTTCCCTATCGCTACACTTTTCCCCAATGTCTGATTCTTCTTTGCCTATTTAAGGTCAGCTCAAATCTATTCTTCAGTTCAGCCTCACCCTTTTCCTTCTTTTCAAATCATACGGGCCTTTTCATGTGAAATTTCACTTGTGTACAAATTCCTTGCTCATGTCTGTGTAGGGTGTATTATGACAATTTCTTTTTGCAGTCTTTGTCTGTTCTAATATAGAGTGAGTGCATTGGAAACACTCAAATGTCTGTTTGGCTGACCAAATCATACATCTTACATCAAATCCTGAGCAATTCAAGTTGGGTTTGACAGCATCACGACCCACTGTGAACACAGAACACACACACGTTGTCGAAGTTGCACACCAACATATGATTATGATGTGGGCATTCAGGCGCACAAAGTGGACAGCGGAAAAATGTGTTTGAAATATTTAACCTAGAGTGTTAAAATCTTTTCTGTCAGGTCCAGAGCTATATTTAAGTTTACTGTTTCATAACAAGTCTGGTCTATTTCAGTGTATTGTTTTCTGTACAAGGTCTTCCAGTAGCCATGCCTTGTAATAGACTGTTGCCAGCATTCTCAAAGTTTCAGAGATGGCTTCTTGATTACTTGCTTCCGGCCCCAGGGATTCTTGCTGTTAGGGTTGTCATTAAACAAAGCAGCCTCCCTGGCATTGTATTCTGACAAACAATTTGCACCTTTGTATACTGATTAGCGGAATGAGTTTGTTTTGATAATTGATCCTTGACTTGTATTTTAAAGGACAGCAACATCTCAGAGAACTTCTATATTTGTTACAAATGCTTTTCCTGGAATTTTAAAAATAATTTAGAAACGCCATTTAAAAAAAAGAACATCAAGAAGCAAATTAAGACTAGAGACCATTATTTCAATGATAATGCATGTGAATTCATTTCAGGACTGGTCAGATCTGAGCATGTGGTGAGCAGCACAGCTATAGACTTTTATCATCTCCCCATGCCCTCCTCAAAGTAATCCCCTTCCCCCAACCCAACATGAGTGGTGGGATCATTGGCACAGAGACAATGACCCATCTGTAGTGCAGCATTTAGAGCAAATTTTAAAGTCTGAAGCATCACTGCTTGTCAGCTAATCTGTACGAAGACCAGCATCTGAATCTTTGTTGATGAACTGGTTAAAAAAAGTGCTTCATATTGATGACTGTTCTTCATTTCATGCTCTGAGTCAATAATTCTATCAGTCATGCAGCCTTTGGCAAGTAAGAGGGAACGTTTCTCCCAATAAATCTATTGTAATCATGGCATAATTTGACAGCCACTCCCCTGTTTTCTAGATTTTAATTACATTTTGTTTGTTGTTAGTTTGTTTGCTTTTTAGGGAATAGGGCTCAGGGGAAATTCAATACAAATATCAACAGATGTCAGAGTTCCTAATAAAAAGAGAAAAGCTAAAACTAACTGGGGAGTTTAAGGACAATCACTGATACATCTAGCCCCGGTAGAGAATTTGGCTGGTTTTGGTGGTCTACTGAAATCTAGGGTGTAGTTGTTATTAGCAAAGAATGTTAAAAAAAGTATAATGGCACAGCACAGTTTTTAAATGGGAGGAAAAAATTTATTTATTTATTTATTTATTTATTTATTTATTTATTTTTTAAAGATTTATTTATTTTATTACATATCTCCCCTTCCCCCCCGCTGCGGCAACGCGCCGAGACTGGTCACTGTGCAGGCGTGGCTTTCCCCGCTTGTGGGCGGCTTCTGCGTCCATTCACGGGCGGCTTTCCATTCGCGGGTGGCTGGCTGCGCTCCATTCACGGGCGACCTGCCCTGCCTGTGGCGGCTTTTGCCCTGTCCGTGGCAGTTTTTTGCCCTGCCCACGGCGGCTCTGGCCCGCCCATGGCGGCTTGCCATTCTCAAGGCGGTCTGCCCGCTAGGAGAGGTCCCCGGGAACCGAACCTGGGGCCTCCCATGTGGTATGCCGGTGCCCTATCCACTGGGCTATCGAGCCGGCCCCGGGAGGAAAAATTTTAAAGCCATTGAGAATTAATATAATATGAAACAACCCTTATATTAAAAAATACTGTCCTTTCCACTCTAAAGTAACTCTAAGATTAGAATCCTATTCAAGAAACAGTGGGGGGAAAATCAACTAACTATAGTTGCCAGCAGATTTAAAATGACAACTACAGTACCACACGTGAAAAATGTATCAAGATTTCTTTAGGTCACAAAAAAGAAAAAGAATAGATTTTCATTCTGTACAATATAACATTTTTATAAGGGCTGGAAAATACATGCTTCTGACATCTTGAACTCTTAAAACCCCCCCAGGAAATGATCAGAGATGGATTTTGATAGAAACAAATTCCCATTTTAAACTCTTTATAAGCATTTTCTTATTATTCAGGTAGTAGCCCTCTGGGCATTACTGGGGAAAGGAGAGTGAAATTCTATATGTCCTTAACCAGTTAATGGAAAAAATGTGATAAACAAAAGAGTGGCTTAAATACTGATTCTGTACTCATAAAATTTGTCTCATTAGGATGCTTTTAAATTCTGCATTCTGATTCTCCTTCAAGGAAATATTGTTCTACAAAATTCCAATGAGACTACTAAAAATAATGTCTGTGACAGAAATGTTAAATTCCTATCTAAATAATTAACTTCATAACTATTGCATTTTATATTTCCCATGAAGATCATTAAACCTTTTACTTTAAGGGAAAACTGAGGCCCACAGAGCATAAGAAACTTGCCTCAAATCAGAGATTATCAGGGTTGGGATTGAACCCATGTTACTTAACTCTTCTCAATTCTCTTCCCATTATGCTGAACCTTCACTGCTTATTTGAAAGTCTGTCTTATTTCCTTCCTTTGCAAGAGGAAAGTTGTTGTAAGTCTGCATATAGGATACACAATGCAGTAAACTGGTAGAATATCAGCTGTCATGTGGGGGTCTAGTAGGCCAAAAGTCCAGGTCCATTCTGATCTTTTTTAGTAATGTCTAAGATTAGTTTTTCATTCTATGTAGATTTATTGCAATATTGCATATGGGCTGGAAAATACAGGATGAGAATTTTTTGTTGTTGATGTACTAAGAAATTCTCCAATATATCAGACTTTATATCAAATTATGAAATAAATAAAAGTTTCCTTTTGAGCCTCCAAGTATTCCACTTAGTACCATTTGTCCCACCATCCCCTTAGTATCTTCTATCAGAGATCTACTATTATTATTTTCATCAGATCATGCCATTTCAAAACCTGCAATGCATAATATCAATCATTTTTAATTGATTGCAAATTTGAATGAATATTCTGCCTTTCTTTTGTATTTTGATATTTCCATTGTGGAATAAAAGATCATGTCTTCTATTATAAAAAATGAATACAAACATTAATTTCCAGATAAAGAGTTTATATATGGGAAGAAATATATTATGCTCTTTTGAAATCATACCACTCATGCATCTGTCTATTCTTTTCTCCCCAACTTAAGACTTTTCACATCTTCTTTGGGACAATAACCATTGGCTATTACTTTGTATCATAACATGCAAAAAGAGTCAATAGTATTATTTTCTATTTAGATTCAGTGAAATTCGTGAACATTTATTAAGCTGTATAGGTACTGTGCTTGGTTTGGCACTATGAGGGAGAGAAAGATAAGTGGGGCATTACACTATCCTGAAATATCTGGACTGTGTCCATTAGGAAAAAAAATGTGTTTAACACAAAATTTTCCCATTTCCTATCATCATAGGCCAAAACATGGCACACAGATCCTTCTCTGCACAAGGTTCCAGGTGCAACTATCAACTGATCCAATTTGTATTCTAGTTCAAACTCATTTGCCATCTCTACTGTATAGCTGTGGTTCTCAAATGTTTTGGACTTGGGATCTTTTATAGTCTTAAAAATTATTGACGTCAAAAAGGACTTTTGATTTTATAAACAATATCTAACAATATATACCACATTAGAAATTAAAGGTAAGAAAGTTTATAAATATTTATTTTTTCATTAAAAAAGAAGTATTTAATAAGTGTGATGAACAGTGTTTATTACATTACTTAAAACATATAGGGCCCGGCTAGATAGCTCAGTGGAGAAAGAGCGCCCTGGGGTACCACATGGGAGGCTCTGGGTTCGGTTCCCTGGGACCTCTCCGAGTGGGCAGACGGCCTTGAGAAAGGCAAGCCGCTGTGGGCAGGGCAGAGCCACTGTGGGCAAGGCAGAAAGCCGCCACGGGCAGGGTGGAGCCCCCACGGGCATGGCAAAGTCACCTGTGAAAAGCGGAGCTGTCGCCTGCAAACCGCGGAAGCCGGGCAGCCCGCAAAACACGAAGCACTGCTGCCCGCAAAACATGGAGCGGTGCCACCTGTGAAAACAGAATGGAGCCACCCTCGAATGGAGCGAGCCGCCGCCGCGGAGGGCCAACTCGGTGCGTCACCGCAAAGATGGGGGGAGTCAAGAAGCAGACATAGAAAAACACAGAAGAATGGACACACAGCAAGTGCAAGCAGAAGGGGGGGGATATGTAATAAATAAAAAATAAATCTTTAAAAAAAAACATATATATTTTTAAAGATATTTTCTGATGCAAAAAGATATCTAATAAGAAGAGTAGTATAGTTGTACTTTTTTGGAAATATATTTACTGTCTGGCTTAATAGAAGGAAGATGTATTCTCATATCTGTTTCTGTTAATACTCAATATTTCCGATCAACTGGGCGAATTGTCTCAATTTCTACAAAAGAGCTTTTTATTCGCTACTGTGTTTTTTACTCAAAGATCTAGACTACTACATAGAAGCTGTTGCCATATATTGTTTTGGTTAAAGTATGTAATGAAAATCTTGATTCAGACACAAATACAGATAAAGAAGGAAAGTTTTTTTAAATAGCATTTTCTGATAATTGTGGATATTCTTCTTTGATATTACACTAAAACTCAACAATTAGAAATAATTTCTTAATCTTTTACCAATGCATGCTATTGTGACATTGTGTATTAATCAGATAGAAAATATTGGTTCACTAAGTTATGAATATCTCCCAAAGGTCAACACATTTCATTATATAATATCAATAAATCACATTCATTAAATTCACTACTGGTTCATCAGAAATGTCTTGAAGTATCGAGAAGCTGTCACAATGGCAAGCACAAATGTTCCCAAATTCTGATTTCCCCTTGAAAGCTTGAATTTTGTCATTAGCAAAAAATACTTCCCATTTATTTCCTTTGAAGTGACAGACTCATGTCTTTCCTTTTTTTGAGAATGTCTGCCAAATAAAGAAATCTGAATAACCACATTTGTTCTTTCAAGTAAAGGAGAGTGGCTAGTTCCGGGAGAGACTTAAACAATTACACAAGGGCTTCTGGAGACAACCATTGCCCAACCATTGCAAAAGTGCTTTTTATGTACTTCCCACACAAAATATTTTAAAAATGCATACTCAGGGTTGAAATGTAATAAAACTTACTCTTTTATTTTATTTATTGCAAGAGTCTGGTACTGAGGAATACAATGACTACTAGTTGAGTTTGGTCCCACTGCTTTGATTCATTCTAAGGCATCAACAGTTTTACCCATGGCTTCTTTTGCACCATCAGTGCAAATGTCAATAGTATGACAATAGCAAATGATATATTAAGACTATTAAGAAACAGTTTCGGGGCTGGCTAGATAGCTCAGTGGATAAGAGTGCCGGTGTACCACATGGGAGGCCCCGGGTTGGGTTCCCGGGGACCTCTCCGAGCGGGCAGACGGCCTTGAGAAAGGCAAGCCTCTGTGGATGGGGCAAAGCCACCGTGGGCAAGGCAAAAAGCTGCCAAGGGAAGGGCGGAGCCCCCACGGGCAGGGCAAAGTCACCCGTGAAACATGGAGCTGCCGCCTGCGAAGTGCGGAAGCTGGGCAGCCCGCAAAACACGAAGCACTGCTGCCCGCAAAACATGGAACGGAGCCGCCCGTGAAAATGGAATGGAGCCACCCACGAATGGAGTGAGCTGTCTCCGTGGAGGGCCGACTCGGCGTGTCGCCGCAAAGATGGGGGGAGACAAGAAGCAGACATAGAAAAACACAGAAGAATGGAC
>PVKH010002006.1:5497-28701 GCA_004027955.1 Chaetophractus vellerosus
TTGAACCCAGGACCTAGTATGTGGGAAGCAGGCAGTCAACCACTGAGCTACACCCATTCTCCACATTATAAGTTTTGACCAAAACAAACATAATATCTGGTTTCAGGAGGTGATATTACTTTACAATGACTATAACCGTCTTTAGAGTCAGGCAGATATTGGGTTTGGATCCTGCCTCCAAACATTAATGAGCTGCTAGCAAGGAAAAAATTATTTAATTTCTCTAAGTCTCAGCTTCCTCATCTGTTCCTTGGGGAAAATATTAGCTACTGCATAGACTTGAAGTGAGGTTTAAATGACAAAGTGTTTATAAATCCCATTGCACAGAACCTTACACTCATTAAGTGATAACTATAACAAACTAATGAGTTAATTTAATTAATAAAACATTTAATTTTTACATTGCTGAATTTATAAGATTAAAACAGCAATCTTTTTCAATTCCTAATTAAACTCTAACTTTGACAAGGATTGTCATTTAGTGTAAAAACCATTAGGCTTGACTGGAAACTGGGTATTTGTATGGTGCCATAGTAACACTGCAGTGATTACTTCCTAGTCCCAAGAGGGGTAAATGGAGCTTTACTTCAAAGGGTCAGACTGTCATTGCCTAAAACCAGTGGTCAGGCTTAGTGTCCTTACTGGGGACCCTCCCCTGTTATGTGTCTCCTAATGTGGTAATGTGTGCTTCGTCTCCTATATGATAAAATTCCAGACCAAGTGTTTGACTTGAATTTGCCTACCATTTAGGACTTAATTCCAGTTTTCAGAAAATATATGGTTGAGAACAATGAACTAAATGACCCTATGCCTTATCTAGAAGTTAAATTTTCTTCAGTTTAATTGGCAAGTTCTCAGCAAGTAAATGCCATGAAGGGAAATTAAAAAACACTGGTGGTAGGACTGGGGAGTGTATATTAGATTAAAAAAGAAACGAGTCAAGGATTATTAATGAAAAAAAACCAACAACAACAGAAGTAATGAGTGTCCCAGTTTGGACAAATCAACGATAAATTACATTTCTGGGACAACTGGGGAAATTTGAATATAAATTATATATTAACTGGATAAAATGAAAAGTTACTGACAAGGAAATGTGGAGATAATATATCTGAACAAATGCACAAATGCTTTCAAAACAGCCTGTCCAAAATGCATAGCAAAATATCTGGAAATGTTTACACCAAGCTATAATACATGCTATGTGTATAATAATCTATGGATGGGAGGAACACGGCACCTTTTATGTTCATGGTAATGCTTATCAGAATTATCCTACTTTCCACAGTTCAAGGAGATTTCATTGAGATAATGAATTATTTTGCTTTTGTAATTAGGCAAATTTTGAAATATTCTTTTTGAGATAAACGTCATTTTAAGAAGGAAGTGCAAATGGATTTTATTGGCAGTGTGCATACATTCCACAGATTAAGAGTAATTTAATCCAAATATACTGGCTCAGGTTAATGTAACACATGTAAACAATTCCTCATTCATAATTGAGTGCATGCTGACACTTGAACTTCTCAGTCATTATCAGTCGTGTGGATCAGCCAACAGTGGGCATTATTAAGGAATTCAGCAAAGTGTGTAGTAGAGAAGGTAATAAGCATCATTGATTCCAAATACTAATGAAATTATAATTTTACTAAGATTTCTCTAGAGAACATATTTAGCCTTGCATTTAAATAATTAATTAAATACAAATGACAGTGTATATTGTTTTTATGTAAATCATCTAAAACAAAGCACAGCATTTCTTCATAGAGTCATTACCAAAAAATTGGAATATGTCTAACTTGTCAAGATTCTTCAAGATATATTTGTGCTAAAATTTTAATCTTAGAAAATTAAAAAGCAACCTCATATTTATTATATTTTGAATTGTACTTTCCTAAAAATTGTTATTTTCCCTGGAACTATTAATTTTCTATATTGTTAAAATGCAGCATCCTTGGCCTTTGTGTGCATTTCTTGCAATTTTGTGTTCTTTTCTATAAACAGTTTGGTAAACTTCAATTGTTTGTCATAGAATGATCATTGAAAAGCAAGTATGGTTAGATTTCCAGTATGAGGCACTATTGAGTATTTAACTCTTCTCTACGGAAGTATAATTCTATCAGTCAAATTCTTTGAGGTCCACAAAGTAGATACAAATTAATTTCTACTCAGTAGTATTTACAGGCTCTTGTGAGTTTATGCTCAAGTTTACCTGAAAAGAATCATAATATAATCTCCTGGAGAAGCTTTATCCACTGTTCATCTGGGATGTCTTATGTCTGCAATGATTATTTTACTAAGTGACCACAATTTTAGCTTTTTTGTATGAATTGCCATATGAAAACCATACCTAGAATTATGGAAATTTTGAACTGTCAGAAGCTTGAAAAGGGATCTATTTCAACTTCCTTATTTTTCAAATGAAGAATCTAAATTAGGAGATAAAGAAACCAAACCAAGGGTAGTATGAGAGCTCTTCAAAGCAATAAATAAATTTACTGTTTCATCAGACAATGTAGAATCTGGTTTATATTTTTCTTCTCTATCTCTTATTACCCCATTCCCAATTAAAATGCCATGTTCTCTGAGAGGCAATCTCCACACCAAGATATTCTCTATTCTGTCATTTTTCTCCCACTCCCTTCATGGAACATGCATCAAGATGTAATATCATATTGATTGATTTCTAACAAATTGGTCTTTTGCATGTGAATGTGAGCTCCACTTTGCAAGGAACTTTGCATTCCTTGTTCACCATTGTCTTCCAAGTACAGAATAGCATGGTCCCCAGTAGACATATTTATCACAAGAAGGTTTAAATGCAGGCTTAAAATAAGGCTTTCGTTAAAAATAATCATAGAGTATATTTGATACTCTAGATAGCTTATGTTAGGCTATATAAGTTGTGGTAGTTTGAGACTGTATGTACCCCCAAAAATCATGCTGTTAAAGCTGGTCCATTCTTATGGATGTGAACCTATTGTGGGTGGGATCTTTGAGTATGTTATTTCAATCAAGGTGTGGTCCAGAGTGGGACTTAATCCTCTTACTGGAATCCTTTATAAATGGGATGAACCAGAGAGAGAGACAGAGAGAAAATCATAGAAGCAAGAATCTGAAAGCAACAAAACCTGGAAGAGAAGGGAGTAACCAGCAGATGCTGCCATGTGCCTTGCCATGTGACAGAGGAGTCCAAGATTGCCGGCAGCCAGTCTGCAGGGAGAGAGCATTGCCTGATAATGCTTTGATATGGACATTTTCACAGAGTCAGAACTGTAAGTTTTTAAGCCAATAAATCCCCATGGTAAAAGCCAACCAATTTCTGGTATATTGACTAAAACATAAGGTTAAACATTTTCTTCTTCTTATTTTGAGTAGCCTGAGCTCCACAAAAGTTGTCATAATAATATCTATTTTTATCCACACATATTTAACTTATCTTTACTACATTAATGATTTAATTTATATTTACTATATGCTCAATGTCTCTCTATGTTATCTGTATCAAGAGCATATAGTTTCAGAGAGAGAGAGAGAGAGAGAGAGAGAGAGAGAGGGAAGTGTGTGAGTAGTTTACATTTATTAAATTTCACTTACTGATAATATTTATGTTTTCTTTTCATTCTTACATTAGCCCAATAAAGCTTGCACTAAAAAAATATTTATTTTATATAGAAGGAAACTGAGTGACATAGAAGTAACTTACTTAGAGTCACATGACCAGTGTATGTGGTTACAACATTTCAAATGCTGATTTGACTCTAAAGGCCTTGGTCTTGTGCCATAAAAAACAGCCCCTATGATTCAGAGCTTTCCTGCTTCTATACCCAAAGTGGGTCTCACCTCTTCATCCCAACCAGTCGCACTCTTCAGACACAATTTCCCCCAACTCACTGCTTCTGGAACCAAATTTTCATCCTTAAAATTTCATTCAATAGCATTGAATATCCTTAGATTTTCCCCCCTGCTGATCTTATATGTTGTGCCTCATGGAACACCATTTTAAATTTAGGTAGAACTAAACAATATTTTTAGGTAAAGCTGATGATCTTGGATAGAGCTCTTGTTGGCCAGCAATCACTGGGTTCCTTGGAGTTCCCATTACATGACAATGCCCTCTCCTTTCTCTCCTGGGCTCCTGCTAACTTCCCCACTGCCTTGTCTTAACCAAATCTCCAGTAATAGGATAATGACCAATCCTGATTCAATTGGTCACTCATTCACCAAAAATAACACTGTCAAATGTTCCTATATACAACAGGTTCACACCCACAGGAATGCAGATTAAGAATAAGAACATGTGTATTTTTTGGAGAAGGTAGTTATATAATACCACCCACAAAACCCATTCTTTGAGAACCACTGCTGTAAGAAAAAAAAAAATCCATTCACCAGAACTATTAGATTCCAGCTTTTGGCCTGCCTCTTCACTGTTTCATAATCTCATTCAGAAAGACATTTTAAACATGCATTTTTTTCTGTTACAAGAACCCTTGACCTCATGGTTACAACCACCTCTGTACCACATCTGCCACACATAGAAATTTCTATCATAAAACTCTCCTCTCTCTTTCTGAAGTGTCAAATTCAGCTCTTTTGCACATTTTCTTCTCTCTCATTTTGCCGAAATTGTTAAAACTTGCTTTCTGCTTTGACTGGGAATTACGACATTGCTCACCCCAACCCTGTTTTGCTAAGCTCAGGCGTCTCTCATTAGACCGAACTTGACTCCTTTCCACATTGTATTAAGTGGTCAGCTGCCTCAGTGCTCCTCCGCCAGAAAGTTTTGAACTCCCTTGTGGGTCCTCCTCATCTCTAGCCTTGGACTGTTCCACAGTGAGCCTTCTGCTCCCAGACTGCAGAGTGCTGCTGGAAAAGGCTGCATGGTTGAGTGCAGCTGGCTCCCTGGTAGAGGCTGCTCTACAACTTCAGTTTGGCAAGGTCCTTCTATTTATCCGTCATTGACGCCCTGGAAGCTTTTCAGGCCTTGTTTTGCTGTTTTTTACACCTTTAATCACATCAGTTCTCTCATTTTCAAGCGAATTTATGTGTTCCTATGTCTATATTTATTCTTTCCTCAAATCTCAGAGGAAGATATATCCTCTCAAAGTTAATCTCTGATGCTTTAAATGGGACGTCTGATGTTCCTTGGCTCTCATTTCTTCACACTTATGAAGGAACTCGCTTGATTCCCCTCTCTACTGCTTTCCCCTTTAGCCCAAAGTGACCTATCTTCATTTTTCCTCTCCACCAACTTAGACTTGTTTCCTTCTGCTTTGAAAGTTACCTCAATTTTCTCTGTTAAAGTGCAATTTCTACTTTATTCTGCTTTCCCATCCTAATATCATTCCATTGTTTTTCACTTATCAGTCAGGTTCTTGGAACAAATTGTCTTGTTCAATTCCATTCATGAATTTCTTCACTAACATCTATGCTCCTTAATTTTTGGAAATTTGAACAAAAACTCAGTCACTCCCTGGGTGGGTCTTCCTTTCCTTTCTATTTTCCTTTCCAGCATTATTGTTTTCTCTGCTTTTTCTGAAGTTCCTAATGGCAAACTCCAGCGTCTTTCTTCCTGTACCAAGTGACCTGAATGCTGGTTCTCAGTGTTAATTCTTGATTTTTCTGCTGCAATTCTATTTACTTTTCTATTCATTAAAAAAAATATATACTGCTTTCTTGACATCTGAGACACTATATTCTCCTTTTTCTAGTTCTTTGTGTCTTTTAATGTTTTATTTTTCTTCATCTACCCTCAACCTTTCCTTCCCCCTCCCCATTCCCAGCTCAAGCTTAATCTTTGGCTTCCACCTTCCATTACTCTCTTGAAGACAATATCATCTTGTCTGTGCTTTCAATTCTGAAATACCCACATTTGGTCCCAATGACTAACATTTACAGCTCTCTACAGGACTTTTCCTTTGAATATACCAAAGCTTTGTTTTTCCCTACACCAAAAAGCCCACTTCCTGTATTCTCCCCAATTTTCTGTCAGAAGTAGCACCGTTCATGTGAGATTGCTTTTTGACTTGTTGCTGACCTGTATCTTCCACAGGCTGCCAATCACTGAGCTCATTTAAAGTTTTAGAATCTTTAAATCTTCCTATCCTTTCTATTCTCCTTTCCAATATTGTTGTCTAAGAGTACATAAGCTTCTATTTTTGTTTTCTAATGGTTACCTGACAAAAAATAGCGCATCTTTGTTTCAAATAACAGATTACATTTCTTTTCATGCTCCTTGGCTGGATCATGTCACTGAACTCTAAAAGTTCATAAAGACTCCTTGTTCCTCTTGGTGATAGGGTCCATCAGTCTTTAGTCAAGGTGTGAATCAAGTAGCCACCTTCACTTCTTCGCCGTGTGTCCTGCTCTCTCCTACAAAAGCTGTGCCCGTCATCACCACTCAGATGCTTGTGTCCCACTTCCACATTTTACCCACTCTCCTCACCCAACTGAAACGGCTTCCTTTCTCCTTTTCTTCATACTTTTCTTTGATAATCGAATGCTTATTCTTCTTTTAAGGCTGATCTCACTCCTTTCTCCTGAAGCCTTTACTTATTGTTGCAGCTCAGTGCTATTATTCCTCACTCAATTTCTATACCTCTCGTACAGTCTAGCATTTAATTATATACTCCACTGAACTCCTTTTAGAGATTTCATAAATGTATATCAATTTTCCAGTGAATTTATAAGTACCGTATTCCTGAATTCCATTCACTGCATGTATGTATTGAGTGAGCAGTCCATGGCCTGTTCTGCAATGCCATGGCTCCTAGCTTTGTGCTGCATAACAAAAGGGGCCTTGAATGGGTTACCTTTCTTTTATGTAGAAAGATAGAAAGATCTACTCCCCGACTCCCCTTATGTTCTACGCACATGCAAATTTGCCGCATCGACTTTTTAAGACTACAGAGTGCGAGGTAATCATTATTTGTAACCAATTCTTAGCCTAATACTCTAAATAGATCAGCATTGTTATTATCAGAAACTCCGTCTAAGGAATTAAATAAATTGCCTCACACCACAAAAATTTGCAACGTAAATTTTATTTTAATAGAATACCAATCTGATTCGTTAGTCTCTGACTTCAGCAAAAACTCTCTTCACTACATTCTTATGAAATCTATCATAGCTTATATTATTAGCTCAAAAGAACCTACCAAGAAAGATACTGATTATTTAGAATAATATACACCATTAATAGTATATTTGACAATTTTATTTAAATTAAAATACCCTAACCTAAAGATGTGTGAAAATAAAATACCATTCAATAGTACAAACCATGTCTGTTTAGAACTTCTGTTAAAATAGTTTTTTAGGTTAAATAGCATTAAGTGAAGGAAGACACTAATTTATTAAGGAAGTTGAAGTGAAATAAAGATAAATATAACAATCTTTATTTTTCTGATAATAACTTAGCTCAGTTTATGAATGATGGAAGACCAGGGAGTATTTTTTATACTTATGTTATAATAACCAGTAGTCTAAGAACATAGTATATTTTTCATTTGTTCAAATTAAGGAGCACGCATTAAACATACTTCTGGAAAGATCTGAAATCCTGCCACTGACCTGCCATGACCACTGGAGGTCACTAAGACCATAATATGGATATGAATCAAAATGTTCATGAAAGGATTAAATACAAGTATTTTATTTTTATTTATTTTATTCTCCCAAATGGAAAATTGAAGGTCTTACAAGATAACAGTTTATTTAGAGAGAAAGAGGTACAGGAAGAATAGGAATATATTACATTGAAATTTAAAAAATAAAATGGGGAAGAAAAAGAAAGATACAGGTTATGACATAAAACTCAACAGAACTCCAATTGATAGGTTTTAACTGAAGTAGGGCAACAATTTACATTAATTGAGACAGATACAACTTTGAGCATCTCTAGTAATTTGAGTCTTTTGTGGACTGCAGAAAATTTTGTTCTTGAACTGTTCCATTCCTATGGGTGTGAACCTATTGTAGATGGTACCATTTGATTAGATTACTTTAGTAAGCATGATCCAGAGTGGAGCTTAATCAGCCTACTAGACTCCTTTATTAACAGAATAAATATGGTGAGGAGTGCCACAGAGACACACAGCCTAAGAGAGAAACTCCCAGAGGCTGAGAGAGAGGGCCCCGGAGGCCAGAGGCTGAAATAGGCAAAGCGCAGAGGCACGGAAAAAGGGCCCTGGAAACTGGGAGAGGAAGCCACAGAAACCAGGAAGCTGAAAGTGAGGAGACCTGGAAGAGCTGTTGCCTTGATTTGGACATTTTCATGGCTTCAGAACTGTAAGCTTGCAATATAATAAGTCCACATGGTGAAGTCCAACCAATTTCTGATATACTGCCTTGGCAGATTTTAGCAAATTGAAACAACATCCAAATTATTTTGTTGAATGAAGAAGCCAGGCCAAATAATGTAACTTATTATCAATGATCTGAGTTACTGTTTCTTGAACAAGATAAGATTTTTTTCATTTGGTGTCCTGTTATTTTATTTTATCATCCTGTTATTTTAATACCAAGTCCTTATTTCTAATTACTTACAATTTCTGAATTTAAAAAATGATTAATTTAAATATGATTGGTTAATTTAACATAGCTATTAAAAACCAATATTGACTAAAGTCCTTGTTATAAGTATTTGGGCTTCTGAATTTTTCAATGCATGGACTTTAAAATGACCTACTTATTAATATTCAATGTATTATTATCTATTTCTGTAATCTGCATTTAATTGAAACATGATATTATATATTTGCAGAAGGACAATGAGCCATCCCAATCTCACCCTAATCAGTATCCTGCCACAGGACCTTTGCACTTGTGATTTCCTCTGACTGGAAGCTCTAACTTACCTCAGGAATTCATAAGACTCACTTCTCACTTTATTCAGGTCCCTCATAGAGTTGTCATCCTTGCATAAGCTTTCCCTGGCCCTTATACTGAAGTAGCATCTCTCATCATTCTCTAGTCTCTTATACTGCTTTGTTTTATTGTAGCACTTTTCAGAACGTAATTATATGTTAGTGTCATCTCTCAGTTACTATAATATGACTTTATGAGAGTGGAGATTTTGTTTCATTAATGGTTTTTGCCCCAGTGCCTAGAACTACACACAACACATATTGGAACTCAGTGGATGAATGAATAAATATGTAATGAGTTTTGTTATCAAGAGCATTGGTGGTTTTAAAAAATATGTTTCATAGTATATGATCAAGACAAAAACAGTGAACCTAATTGGATTTGGCTTGCTTTGGAAGAGTAAATCAGATTAAGTACTGACTAGGTGTTTAAAGCCCTAAGATCTTACCATTTCTTAGTATCTAAGTTTCAAATTCAGCATCCTTGAAATCATTTTGCTGCCAATTTTTTTGAGTTGGCAAACTTGGCACTGTCACTCAGCCTGCTTGTGTTCCATGTCTTGCTTTATCTTTTGCCAGTAGAATTTTATCTGATTCATTTGTCCACCTTTTTAAAAATTGATCATAACCCAATTTCAATCATTCATTTGCATTAAGATTTGTTTTTGATATTCCTAACTGTGGGCCATGTATTCCTTATGATAATTAGTGTCAAAAAGCTTAGCAGGAAGCCTCCAAAACTCTTTCTCTGATTCTTCACTTGTTAATTCATGTAATACTAAGCACTTATTAAGTTATTGATTTCAGTGCTAAAACTACAGGTCTTACTTTCAAGTAATTTGCAATCCAGTGGGAGAGATAGAAGAGCAAACAAGAAAAATATGGTATGACAAATGCTATGGGATCTTGATGAAGGGACATACAACACAGGAAAGTCATCGTCATCAGAGAACTTTATCACAGATATGGGATACTGAAAAGTGGCAGAGAAAAGAGTGAAAATTCTTTTAACAACTAGTAACTGAATTTTATATAAACTGCATTTTATATCAACATCAAAGATTGCTGAAAAGTCACCCTTTTCAGAACCATGAATTATCAGATGTGATTTAAAGATAAGGTTGCATTGTGCTGTGTCAGGAATAAGATGAAAATAGTGAATGTAACCAGAGCATGAAAAGCTTACAAGTTTCATCTTGAAAGCTAAGCAGAATTTTGAAGCTCTTAAAGCAGGTGAATAACATGATTAGGTTGAGTGTTCAGAAAGACTATATGGTAGTCCTGTGGCAGGTGAAATAAAGGGGCATCAGGCTAGATGAAGCTGTTACAGTAACCCAAATACACGTGAAGGTCTATGCTAAGTTCAGGATGGTGCTGATGATTGTGACTATGTGGGGAGATATTTAGAGAGTATATCACATTCAATAGCAAAGGAATGAATTGGAAGAATACATTGATAATGAGCTTGAAAAATTTTAAATGATAAAATACAAATATGAAAAGCTAAAAAGATATGTGGTACAATAATAATAAAACACCTGTAATATAATAATCCCAAAAGGAGAGAGAAAAAAGAAAGAAGAGAATACTTGAAGAAATAATGAAATAGAAGCATGTGGGATCATTAAAGCAAAGAAGAAGGATTTCAAATAGAGTTTGAGTATAAAACACCCACAATGAAACAAGATTCAGATGGACATGCGAATGATTAAACTGTAACAATATATGCAAGAAGACAGCGCATTAATATTGTTAGCACTGAAGATAAAAAGAACTTTGAAGTTCTATCTCTTTAAACTATTATTAAATGTGAAGGCAAAATAAGAGTGTTCTCAGGCTGTAAGACCTCAAATGTTTTACCCTACAAAGATCCCATTTGAAAACATTCATGTCAGAATGAGTCCTGTGCGAAGTTAAGGACAGCTAGAAGAACATCAAGAAATATGTGGAAGGTAAGAATCAGAAAGCAAATTTTAAATGTTTACTATTATTTCATAAATAAATAAATAAATAAACAGATATCCTTAACAATCAAGAACTCAAATCCTAGACAACACAAAAATGTAAGAGAGTAGAGGTCATTTCAGGAGACCAAGCAGATAGGAAAGTAATTTTGGCTGCTCTTGATTAGAGAATATTTATTAATACATATATGTTAAATTTTATTAATAAGTTTAAGTTTACATATACTCTTGATTGGAGAATGTATATTGATATTTATAATGTTAGGCAATGGACAGAGAAAATAAGCCTAACTTATGGTAACCAAAAGACGAAAAAAGACAGAAAATATAATTTAAACCTGTGGAAAATAATTGCCCAAAGAAGTCAGAAAAGGAGAAATAAAAATATCAAAAACAGTATAATAAGGATAAATATGAAACAAGGTGCCATAAATAAGCTCCACTAGTTTAGTGATTAAAATAAATGTAAACAAGTTAAATCCACCTACCAAAGGAGAAAGACACAAATTTGTGCTTCCCAAAATCTATAGTTTTGCACCATAGATATACTGAAAATGGTCCAGGAAATTTGAAAATAAATGGATGGCAAAATCTGCACTATGAAAATGGACACCAAGTTAGCAATTTTAATATGGGAAATAAAAGGTTCAAAGCAAAGATATTTTAAAGACAAAAAGGGCTTTGTATACTAGTAAACAGACCAAATAATCTACAATACATTCTTACCATCAGGACCTCAAAATATATCATATAAACATGTACTGACAAAACTCGTAGAAAAATTATAAGTCCACAATTGATTTAGGAGATTTTTAGTAACTTCTTAAAAATTGAGAATTTAAAATAAACGAAAATAAAGTTATAAAAAATCTGCATAGCACTATGATTAAGGATAGACAATAAAAAGTACTATAGACACAGCAACGGTTAAAAATTATCGATTTGTTAATAGCATGAAAACCAAGATGAAATGGGTAGATTTCTGGAAGAATACTAATTTCTAATCTTAGTACCACTGAGAATATAAAACTTGAAGATATTGATTACAATAAAATAAATCTAAAGACAATGGTGCATTGATTTTACAGGTTTTAAGACACATTGAAGAGAACAAATTATGTCTAACATAAAGAGGGTTATGTAAAACAGCTGAAGTAAACTTATAATTTTCTTATCTTGTAATTTATAAACAGACATATAAAATTGTGACAGTATCTGTGGCATTTTGAGACTATTTTATGAATCCCAAAAAGGGAAAGATATGTTTGTAAACTAATCTGTTCCTCTGGGTGTGACACCCTTTGATTGCATCAAATTCATTTGAGGGAATTTTATTAGATTACTTGTTAAGATAATACTGATATTAAATCCCCAAAGTAAAACCTCTAACTTGACAAAAGAAGAAAGATAGGATTACATAAAAATTAAAGGGACACCATAAACAAAATTTAATGTGAGACACTATAAAGAAAATTAATAGGTGGTTAGCTGACTAAGTTCAGATATTTTAAAAACTAAAACTCACTAGGAATTACTTCTTAAATATTTAACAATTTCTTATAAAGAAAAAGAAAGAAAGCAAAATATATACTTAAAGGATACCATCAGAAAAATCACTTAAGGGAAAATCTGGATGACTTACATTTAAATCCAGATCTTAACTAAAATTAAAATAACTCTATTGCACTTTAGACAAAACATCTGAATGGCAAAAATTAGACAGCTTGAAAATGCCAAAAGTTGTTCAGGATATATAAAAATGATCGCAGTGTAAACTAGTGTCAGGATTCTAGGGATCAATATAGCAATGCTTACTGATTTAAATATGACCGGGCACTTTGATCCAGTAACTTCACTCTTCAGTAAAGAGCCAGAAAATCTCTCAAAGGAGTCCAAGGAGAGGATATTCATAATTAGCAGTTAGTTGAAAGCAACTTATATTTATTCCTAGGGAATGTAAAATTTAGTTAATGCATAGGGCATAAAACCACATTGATAGATTTAAATTAAAACTTCTGAAAAATCATAGCGATAAAAAGAATAAAATGATAACACACCAATAGCAAAAATAAAAAAACACAAGTATTCATAAAACAATACAACTATTTTCCAAGATTGCAGACATATGCAGAGACATATAAAATGTGTTAGTCTAGGAGCCTAACTTTACTAGGAAAGTGGAAAATGGGGATTAGGGAATCAGTGATGAAGGGATAATACAAAATAAAATTTAAAAAATACTGGAACCTTGTATATTATGATGCTGAAATGTGCTAGGAATAGAGTTGTATGCTCCACTCTGTACCTCAATTTAGAAACTATATTCATATTTTACTTCATATTTTACCAATTAAAGTTTGTTCATAAAAATTTTTTTCACAATTTTCATAATTTTGTTTAATTTGAACTTATCCTATTTTATAAATTGTAATTTCTATCTTAAGCACTTTTTCTACTACATGAGCAATTTTTCCTCTGCAGAGGATTTATCTCTTTTCCTTCATATATAGATCCATTTGTTTCTACCAGAATTTAATTTCTTTAACTAGATTTTTTTAATTCCCTCAACTATATATTTCATTAATTCATATTCCTTTTCTAAGAAGCTATTAATACAGGTAGATTATTGAATATTTTTTCCTCAAAATTTTTAAAACTTTTGTTTGTCAGATATCAATTAATACATCAATAATAATTCTTTATTTCTTCTTGTGTGTTAGAATTTTCTGGTATGTCATCAAACACAGGTCAATGTTTTTCTCTAAGAGTTGCACTCTACAGTGAAACCATAAAGATTTTCTCCATAAGAACCATCTTCACATGCTATAAGAACTTCAACTCCATTCAAATTTTACAGTCAGGAATTATTCTTTGAGTGTGGGTCCATGGAGTCTTGCCATTTTAATAAACCGCACCAATACTACATTATTTATGATCTCCAATTTAATTTTCTTTTTTTTTTTTAAAGATTTATTTATTTTATTACATATCTCCCCCCCTCCCCCCGCTGCGGCGACGCGCCGAGAGTGGTCACCGCGCAGGCGCGGCTTTCCCCGCTTGTGGGCGGTCTCTGCGTCTGTTCATGGCCGGCTTTCAGTTCGCGGGTGGCTGGCTGCGCTCCATCCGCAGGCGACCTGCCCTGCCCGTGGCGGCTCTTGCCCTGTCCGTGGCAGCTTCTTGCCCTGCCCACAGCGGCTCTGGCCCGCCCATGGAGGCTTGCCATTCTCAAGGCAGTCTGCCCGCTAGGAGAGGTCCCTGGGAACCGAACCCGGGGCCTCCCATGTGGTATGCCGGCGCCCTATCCACTGGGCTATCGAGCCGGCCCCTTAATTTTCTTTTAAGTGGAAAAATCTTAGATATTTATAAAGTATTCTTAGCACTGTTTTCTTCTAGATTTCTATACATTTTTAAATTATTCACTATTTGTCCCATATCTAATTCGACTTTCCTTTAAGAAGTTCTTGCAATATATTTATATTAGTTTTCATAGAAACAGCAACTCTCTTTTTATACACTCATTTAATAGTATTTAATGCGATTTCATAATGAAAATAAGTACTTAGGAAAAAGTGTTTGAAATGAAGCACAATTGTTTTTTGATAAGCTTATAATCCAATTTATAATAACAGGATGGTGTCAGATATTATATATTATCAATATTAAGTGTACTATGAGCGTTAGGCAATATGTTTTAGGTAGGGTGAATGAAAAGGTTTGATCATAAAGTGAATATTTTGTGGAGGTTGGTTAAGTGAGTCTTTAGTACATTTATGTGCACAATGTGTGTTCGCAAGTGTAACAGTTTAGCTAGGATAGCTTCTAGCTTTCAAAATTCTATAAAACTGCCTTGTGAAATCTGTACAAATCATTCCAGTGATAATAATCAGGCATTGAAGTCCCTAGATGAGTAACAAAACCCTCAGCTCATGATAAAGTGAATATAAGAAGAAACAATAAGTTGTGGCTATAAACCCAAAAGGAATTTTGAGATGTTTGTTACCAGAGAAAAACTGAGCTTATTTAGACTGAGCAATTGATCAAGAATTGCTTTATATTATATCTTACAAATTTCATCATAATCTTGTGAAATGGGAACTATTTCTTTATTCAGATAAAGCTTAGAGATAAGTGAATTTTGAAAGGCTAGATTTATCTTTTCATGAATGTAAAATTTAACTATTTTTTGCTGTGTTTAACTTAGACTTAAAAATAAAATGAACATCTACATTTATCATGAGCAATTAAGTTATTTTAATTATACTAATATTAACAAAGAACTTTTTATTCCTGTTTTTAATTTTAATGCAAACATATATAAACTAATAAATCTAAAAGATTAAGCCATAATTCAAATATGAATGTTATGACCCCAAGGAAAATCTTCAAAATTTATGCTATGTATTTTAGAAGATCTTTACTAAATGCTCTTAAGAGTAATAGTTTAGATTAATAAAATTTCAACAGCTGAGATATTGGAGAAATGATACAAAAAGTTTTAAACTCAGGTGCATGACAATGAGGAAGTGTGTTGATGGATAGAGGTTGTTAGCATAAACTGGCGTTTTATTCTTTGACCATGTTAGATTCACAACATGTAGTGAGAAAAAGAAAATAATGCATGTGAAATGAATTGTAAGTTATAATGGGATATGTAAATGTCCCCATTATTACTTCTAACATGAAAGGTTAAACACCTTCCATACAAGCTAAATAACAAATATTCTCATGCTTTGTGGCTACTATTAAAAAGGAAAGAAAAGAAAAACTTGCTCCTAATTACCAGAATTATACTTACTAAAAAAAGAGCGAGATGATAACACAGGAAATCCAAACAGATCTGCCTTTGCAATTTCACCGACTACTACACCACCTGTTACTAACACTTATGCCAACTAGCTAAATTTGTGCCACTGTCCAATTTACATTTGAGACTTTTCAGGCAATCATAGCAAATTTCAAAGCATCTGTGAGTTTTTTCTTTTCGTGTTTTGGGCTAAAAAATGGATTTAGCTATGGACTTGAGTACACAAGTCAACATACTCATACAGGAATCTCAATTCTGACACTAAATTTTCATCAGAAATACTTGATCTGTGTTTAGATTCACATACCCACATTTTTCCAAACATACCTTAAAGTTTTCCAATCACTCAAAACCACATGTATCAAGCAACCATTTCCTTTATTTTTGCATGTACATCGACAGAGCTGGTTCATCTCTTTTAGAAGAATTGGTTGACAAAAGCATATCAATTTTAAAAGCATCTCTGTCCAAATTAAGAAATTTATTAATTCTTTTGTCAACTCAAATTTTGTATTAATTATGTCAAATTCAAAGGGATATTGCATAAATTTTAAAGCAACTCTAAATTTAATAATATCAACAAAGCTTTTTAAAAAAGTTCTTATGGTTTTGTAGCCCAGTTATATAATGCTATCAATTACAATTAATCTTCTGAATATAGATTCACATTAGAAAATATATAAAATTATTATTTATATGTATAGAACAAGTTTCAATATGAATATAAATCCTTATATCTATCTAGCTGGATCACATATAAGCTTTTTCTTTGCTTGCAGCTTCAACTTTAGTTCCTTTATATGCATTGTGAAATAATCAATTCTTCTACCATCTTTCCACTTAAAAATGGTTTTCTTTTTGTGGAAGAATCAAAGATATTTTATAGCTGCCTAAAATGAAAAGTTCAGAGACCATTAAGAAAATAATTTAAATTTTTTGTTGGATATTTCATTCTGATTTTGGGTGACTAATTTGGCAAATTTGTTGAGAGAAAATTATCAAAATCACTATGTAACTGATGAAAATTTCCCCTTGTAATGAGCATCTTATTATCTTTAAAGACATTAGTCCACAACAAATGGCTTTTATGATTTGCTTTAGTGCAGGAAACTGCAGTTGCCATTCATCATGAAATTTTGACATGCTTTTTTCCAGGCTCTCTTTTACTTTATTAATCTAGTCCTAATGTGAATTTGTGCTTCTTGATTCAACTTTGCAACAAGAATGTGCCTTTGCTTAAACCTAAAAATTTGTACATAGTTATTTATTTAATTAGGAAACATACTTTAGTAATGATAATAAAATAAAATTGAATTTTAAATTTATTTGCTAATTATAATTTACATAGTTATCACTGTAACTTGAGTTTGCAGTAAGAAATAAACACATTATAATGTTATATTTGTGTGTAGGATAAAAATTCGAACTGAATCAAACTGTTAAAATACACTAGATTGCCGGTGCATTTATGGGTAATACTAGAAATGATGTTTGTGTCCCATCTGCCCACCACAATACAACAATAATATCTAGTGTGATGCAGTGTTTAAAAGTAAAATATAGTTGCACCAAAACAATAATATTGCATTTACTAGAAAAAATAATTTTAAATGATTCAGTTTTTAAATTTAAAATTAAATAAAATTTAAAATTCAGTTACTCAGTCTTACTAATGACATTTTATATACTCAATAGCCAAGTGTTGTTAATGGCTATGGTATTAGATAAAAGTCTAAAAACAGTGGTAATACATATATTGCACATATTTGTATATATGTATGGATGGTATTGAAAACATCATGCTTATTTTCAACTATATTAAAATATTATGTTATTTCACAAATGAAAACAATTCAAACCTATTAGAAGCTTGCTAGAGTCATGAATTTTATTTTAAAAGACTGATGTTCATTTTGTAAGCATATAACTATCTTTACCTTCTTAAAAAATTTTTTTTAAAAGATACTTAGATTACATTAACGTTACACAAAAAATATAGGGATTCCTATATGCCCTACTCCCCACACCTCCCACACCCTCCCACATAAACATCCTTCATTAGTGTGGCACATTCACTGCATATCTTTATCTTTTATAAATAATTTTTAAACTATTCTGTACACTTGAGCAAAATATGATAATATTTAATCAATTAGAAAAGTTAGCTTATTTAAATAACCTAAGAAACAAATTGAAAGCATAGAATGCGTTCTATTTGAGAAATCAGTTTATTATTAAAATCAGCCTTTTATTGGTGTATGTTAAGCAAACCTGGCAACAGGGAAAAGTGTAATAATATCTAACAAATATAGATTGGATGACCTGCCAGAAACTACAGTCACACCTTGGTACTCGACCCATTTTGACGTGAAAATTTTGTCCCGGTACTTGTCGTTTGTTTTGTACTCGCAAGCTAGAAATTGCCAAGTGTTGGTTTCCTCATGACTCACTACCTTTCCAGCTGAAGTAAAGGGTCAGGCATTAGTCACACAGTGGCGCTTGCCCTGTGCACATCCCATGGCGGACTTATCTTAGCTTCTGTTGTCATTTTCTGTATTTTGATTTTTTTTCTCATCATGGGTCCTAAGACAATGAGCAGTGATAGCGCTGAGCAGAAAATAAAATTTCTTTGCACCACCATTGAGCCAAAAATAAGAAATAATAGGTAAATATGAGCACAATACTCACATTACTGATCTTGCTAGGTAATACAGTATACCTGGAACAAAGGTCTCCACCCTCATCAAGAATAAAGAAATAATCCAAAAAAGGCTGACATTGTGAAAGGAATTAAAGCAGTAACAAAGCAGCCTTCCCAAACACTTGAGGAAGTTGAAAAACTTATTAATTGGGGTAAATGAGAAGCAGTTATTGGGTTACCGTGTATGGGATGCCATGATATATGAAAAGGCAAAAGTGTTGCTTGCTGGTCTTTTGAAAAACAAACCAGAACTGAGTGATGAAAGTGTTGAAGCTTTTTTGTTTTTGTTTTTGTTTTTTAAAGATTTATTTTATTTTTTATCCATTTTTAACCCCCACCACTTTTTTTGCTGTTTTTGTGTCCATTCGCTGGGCAATCCTCTCTGTCTGTTTCCTGCCCTCTTCTTATCCTTCTCCTCCTGTCTTCACCGGGATTCAAGCCTGGGAAGCTCCGATGTGGGAGAGAGGCATTCTGCCACCTGCGTCACCTTAGTTCCTGTTTTTTTGGCGTGTCTCGTCTTGGCTCTCCCTTTGTGTCACTCTCCTGTTATTCATCATCTTGCTGCGTGGCTCGGCAGGGCCTGGCATGCCCGCACTCAGGGCCTGGCAGCACACCTGTGCACAGGGCCTGGGGGCTCACTCAGGTGCAGGGCCTGGTGGCCCGCGCTCCTTTTATATTTTTTCTTTATTTTACTGGGAGGTCCTGGGGATCAAGCCCAGGTCCCTCCATATGGGATGCCCAACCATTTGAGCCACATCCGTCCCCCAGTGTTGAAGTTTTTAAGGCCTGCCATGGCTGGTTTGATAATTTAAAAAAGAGGAACTGCATCGATAATGTCGTGAGGCATGGTGAGGCAGCGAGTACTAATAAAAATGCTGCTGATGAATTCATCAGTGAATTTCAAGACTACGTAGAGGCTGAGGTTTTAATTCCCCAAAAAGTTTTTAACTTTGATGAGAACAGAGTTTTTTGGGGAAAAAATGCCAAGTAGAACCTACATCACAACAGGGGAGGAGGGATTACCAGGCCACAAAACAATGAAGGACAGGCTCACTCTATTGCTGTGTGGAAATGCTAGTGGGAACTTGAAACTCAAGCCCCTACTGGTCTATCATAGTGAAAACCTGTGACTTTAAAGAAGCATAACGTCATAAAAAGCAAAATTCATGTGGTATGGAGGGCAGACAGCAAAGCTTGAGTCATGAGGCAGTTTTTTCACTGAGTGGATAAAAGATTTGTTTGGGTCCTTGAGTGAAAAAATATTTGCTGGAGGAAGATTTACTCCTGAAAGCTCTCCTACTTTTGGACGATGCACCTGCCCACCCTCCAGGATTGGAGGATGACTTACTGGAGGAATTCAGCTTCATTCTTGTAAAGTTCCTGCCCCCCAACACTACTCCTCTCATTCAGCCCATGGACCAGCAGGTCATTTCAAACTTCAAAAAATTGTAGACCAAGGCATTTTTCCAGAGGTACTTTGAGATCACCTCTGATACCCAGTTGACCCTCACAGAACTCTGGAAGGAGCATTTCAATATCCTGCACTGCCTTAACCTTATTGATAAGGCCTGGAACAAAGTCTCTTATAGGACAATGAATTAGGCATGGAAGAATTTGTGGCCAGAAGCTGTGACTCAAAGAGACTTTGAAGGGTTTGAGGCCGACCCCAAGCCTGCAGGTACAGGGAGTACAGCTGTGCAGGATATTGTATCTTTGGGCCAATCCTGGGTCTGGAGGTCAATGCTGCTGATGTTGAGGAGTAAGTGGAGGAAAAAGGCAGAAAAGAGAAAGTACACCTGAACTGCAGGTGCCATTACTCTATTGGAGGGGGGCTTTCCTTCCAAGCAACACTCCAGGTAACCTCTCCTCCTCATCGCTCTCCTCCCACCATCCCATTAGGCCATGGACTCTTCTCAGTACAGGTAAAGTAAAGTTTTTATTTTATTTAATCTAAGTATTTATTAATTTTTGGTTTATTTCTCATGTAAAGTAATGATATACAGCCCTATATTTTTACATATTGCCTTAAAATGTGCATTGTCTTTGATTTGGGGATGCATTAAATTTATTTGCCTTACTTCTTATGGAAAAATTTGTTTGGTACTTGTCGTTTTGGTACTCATCGTACCTCCCGGAACCAGTTAATGATGAGCACCAAAGTACCACTGTATATGGACTGAAACATTGGCATCTTGTGATTTTTGATGAACTTTGTAAACTCAAAATTGTAGCTACATTTGCTGAATGTCTCATTCAAATTATGTTTTCTATGGGAGGAGGGAGTGTGACAAAGGAGATGTCTTAATGACAGAATTCTATTCAATCAAGCTTATGAAGTAGTGCTTGAAAATGTGATAGGTTAAATTTCCTTTTTGTCCATTCTACAAAAAATGATAATAAAGAGAATCTAAACTTTTGTATATATATTTCCGCAAAAGTCTTGAGACAACAGTATCTAGATCAGGCATGGCAATTTCAGCTGATCTAGTATTTGGACAACTATATTGGTAACTTGCTTATTGTGTTACCACAAAATAATCATAGACATTTATTAAAAATACCAATACAAAACTAAAAGCCTAATATTGTTTATTAGATGCTCTCTTAAAGCTACATAGTCTCTGGAAGTCAACATTTACTAGAACCATCTGAAAGTTGAGAAAACAAAAAACCTCAAGCTATAATTGATAGCTAACACTCACCCAGATTTTAACAAGTATCTGGATGTTTGGCATTGTGTATGAAAGTTCCAGATGGTTGACTAGATGTTTCACTTTTCATTTGGATGTTTTTTCCAAAAGTTTCATTCAGAATTAATGTAGATTCATGGAGACAATTTGTGACAACTACTCAATAATCAGAAATAGTCTTATTTTCTATTAACAGAAAATGAGTCATATTTGGGTATTGCCATCTTTCAGCACATTAAAATAACATTAGTTTACAATTAAATTATTTGCATATTTTTGCTCCTTGGTAATCACTTTTAAACTTAACCTTGTGCCTTACGTTGATCTCAAAATACCAGTTTACTCCATTTCATGTCTTATTTGGACTCTGAAAGATAGTGGGCACTCCATAAGTAACATGAAGGGGTATTATTTGGTCCAATTTGCATGACTTGTCTGATCATACTAAATGATTATGAATTTTCTCCCTTTGTGCTGTGAGGTACCAGACATGACATGAAACACAGCAATCTGGAGGTATTCCATTTTACCTTCTGGAGTGCTTGCTGGCTGACAGCAACTGGATTGGGATCCTTTTTTAACACAAGAAGAGAAATAGTAACAGTTTATAAATATTGTTTTTCATGGGATTAGAAGTGCTGGAAAGGCAGTTCTTTTTTATGTCAAAAGCTATTAAATAGGGGACTTGTTAATAAATAAGCTTCAATGCTAACAAAATTTAGAATGTGCTCATGTAGAGATACTAATTTAGGTTACTGAATGGACACTAGAGTTGGGAAACCATGTTCCAGGCAAGCCATTAAATACCTCTAAGCACCAGTTTCCTTGTCAACTCTAACATGAACTTGTGAGGGATAGTTATTTCTAAATATACAACTTGTGCCAATCAAATACACATGAAAGTACCTTAAATAAACTCACTATTGAAGCACAAGATGTCTGTCATTAATATGGAAGATTGAATAACTTTCTACATGGGAGATTCCACTTAATTTCCCTCTAGACTAATTTTGAGTTGACAAGCAATGGAACTTTACAATTCACTGATCCTTTCCACATCTTTGTTAATAGCCCATACATGCTGATATATAAGCTTTCAATTTCATGCAGAATGGCAGCCAATGGTAGGGCTGCTGATTGCCAAAGGCAAACTCACAGTTAGTTATAGTATTGGCTCTTATTGGATGGTTTTTCCCCTTCTTACAATTTTATACTTTGTTAATGAATAATCAACACCTCTTTTTAGTTCCCAAGGTTTTGTGTCACCCTACTGGCAGCCAAGAATCCCACATTTCAATGATTTGGGCTGTTAACTCACCACTTATGTTTTTGGCGTTGTTAACTGAGGAAAGAAAAAAAGTACATCCTACTGCAGTTACAAAAACACTGTAGAGAGGAGGAGCGAATAGCCTTTTATTGTGACCGGCAAAATCACCGATTCTCTGGGTTGCTTAGCAAATACAAGCTGCTATTTAAAAATATCTAATCAATATAGGTCCCCAAAATTCATATTTTCTTTAGAAGTGGAAGTAGAGTCTGCTTAATTTGAAAAAAAAAAACAAAACTTAGTGTGCAATAATCCTATCCTTGGAGACTCAAGGATTAATGCAAAAAATAATATACCTCTGGTATTTGCTAGCAGCAAGAGGAAAAGTTTGTAGAATAATACAACTGAGAAATAGTAACTAAGATAATTTTGTTTTAAAATGATTAGGTTTGGGTATGGTGGTCAAGAAAATGATGTATTCAGATTAACTTATCTTTATTAATGTTGGTTAACTAAAAATAGAATACAATTAAACCATTAAATTATACAGTTCTCCTTTCCAAAAAAAAAAAAACAAAAAAAACCACTTTGAATTGTTAGTATTAGCCAGCAAATCACCTTAGCCTGAAAAGTAGGAACCAGCGTGGATTCTTTTCTCTTCCACCCCCAAAACTCATACAACCTGTCACAAGGTCTGCTCATTTTTGTTCAATAGCTCACATATCTGTTTTTCCTCTTTATCATTTCTGCTCTTGTGTAATTCAAATGCTCATCTGCTATTTCCAGACCTCCACCACTAATCTGCAATTGCTATCTCAAGTCTCCTGGCCTGCCCCTCATACCATACTGAAGTAGGCTAGTTTAGGGAATGAAAAGATGAATCTGGGACCAGGCAGAAAACCACGGCC
>PVKH010002007.1:0-10405 GCA_004027955.1 Chaetophractus vellerosus
GAAGCTAGAGGGGTTACATGACCAGGGGCCCCACCCTCCAAGTCTATTTCAACCATCTCTACCCACTCCCCAGAATAAAAACACAATCCCTGCTTTGAAGCAAAAGGCTCTGAACTGATTGAGATTATGATTTTGCCTTTCTCCAGGTTGAGAGCTCAAAGTAAATAACAAAATTAAATTCACATATAGAAAAATCAAGTTCTCTTTACACACATCTGAGTTGCACTGAGAAGGTTCTCTTTCTTCGTTTTCAGACAACATCCACAGACCCGCCTCTGGCATTCTGTGCCACATTCCTTTCCTGACAACGAAAGGGTTAGAGACTCAGTAAAATGAGAAGAAAGGGAGAGGACTATTTTATTCTTTATTAAGTTATGAGACCTGCCATCATATGTTTAATTTTTGAAAGCATTATCCATAAAATAAGATATAACAAAGACCTTAAGTGAAATTTGATATACCCATGTCAAAATAATAATTAAACTGAGTCATTTACATGCCCCGAGTGCTTCATGTGAATATCTCATGCCAGCAAACAATTCCTCACAGGCAGGAATGGAAAGAGCTGATTTGAGAGCCCAGGCGTGGCAGTCAGTAGGATCTCGGTAGCTACCCGGGCAGTGTGGCTAGGGGACCTGGGCTCGCGGTGCCTCCAATCTAGGTCCTGTGCTGCCTTAACAAGGCAGATGTGCCAAGTCAGGCTCCCAGCTTCTGGACGCTCACTCCAGGCCTCCACTCGGAAAGGGCAGGTCAGCCAAGACTTGCTCCCCCTCAACCAGAAAGGACGTCTGGTTCTACAAGACTGCTCTGAACAAGCTCAGATGAAGCCTGAGTTTCCTTTAACAGAAGAAAATGTTTGTTTCTTGAAGACAAGTGCTGCTCGCTGAGGGAGGCTAACTAAAATTGAAGAGCCTCTGCTCAGAGTTGGGAGTGAAAAAGCAAAATACACTTGTATATCAATGGACTAAATAAGCCAAGTGTGAGAAAGTGGGTCAAAGTTCATTGGTTTTAGATCAGGTATGAGAAGGAAATACAGAACTCATCTCACTGGAGTGGGGCTGGGGAGCCTTTGCTCGGTAATTTAACATTCAGAATTGGTGTGAATAAAAGTGGATAAAAATTAACAGCCCCATTTTTTTTTATTGCTAATAAATGAGGGTTACATGCAAAAAGCTCTATGGTGGATCTTCCCTGGGGGTGTCCGAGTTACTCAGCCCAAGCATAAATTTGGTACTGTATGTCCTGCTGCCACCAAGCAGAACGTTGTCGCCTGCTTTGGGGCACCGGGGATGGGACCTGACAAGCTTCTGGGTTATTGTTGGACCTAAAGCAGTCTGGCTCTGGGTCAAAACAAATTTAGCCCTTCAAAGTCTCTGAGGGTTAGCGCAAGTCCTGAAAAACAGTGACAGACCATAATAGGTCCTTTATGAGCGTTTCTGCACTCAAACGACATTGAACCTGGTGTTCGCCAGCACTGACCTCAGAAGTGCCGTCGTAGAAGCAGCCTGATGCTGCAGAGAGGGCCGTGCTAAAAATGGATGCTGTGCAGCTGGGCAGGGAGCTATTTTGGGATCCCAGGGGGTCTCATTTGTACTGCAGGTTAAGAGGCTTCCAGTGAAGAAGGACTTCTCCATGGGTTGAGGGGAAAGACCAGAACAGAAATAGCCCTCCTTCCTCCCCGCCTCCCTCGCCTGCTAGGACCACCAGGCCCTTTCCACCTTTCTCCAAAGACTCCACTGGCACAGGACGCTAGAGCCCTGTGGGGAAAGAGCAGAAACGTAAAATGGAGAAGAGAGAGCAAGTCATGCCCAGCCCAGAGTGTTTGGGGAAACTGCTTCCTCAGTGCAGTTCTAGATAAGACTGTGCTGACCTTTGCAGGATGGGCGGAGGTGCCAAGGCCTGGGGCTCTCTTTGCCTTTTGCTTCCACTTCAGTGGCTTAGAAACAGGAAGAAACCTTGGAGCTGAGGTGTCAGACGCATCTTCACTGCTCAGCTCAGGCCCACTCTGAGGGGCAAAGGGGTGGGATCCTGCTCCCTCATGGCCCAAGTGTCCAAGCTTCAGTTGGTAGGGCCTTGGAGCCCTCTGAGCAGTACAGCTCTGAAGGACAGCTTTTCTTTCTCTCCCCTTATACCTGGCCAGGGATTACCTCATTAGCCATGTTAGGTTGGAATGTCAGATCAATGGTCTCCTCTCCCACTAGTCCATGCTTAATGGATCAGATTAATGGCTGCCATCTTGAAGACTGACAGCGGTCTAATGGAGCAGCTTGGCATCATTTAAGTACGTGAGTTTAGGGCCACACTGACCCATTTTGGAATGCTGCTTTGCTATGTGACCTTTGGTGAGTCTTTTCACCTCCCTGAAACTCAGGCCTTTGCTTATAAAATGGGAATAATTCTCATACCTGCCTTGTGGAGTTTTAGTGAGAATTAAATGTGGGCAAATAGCATTATACATCGTTCATGATCAGTGCTTCAAAAAATGTCATGAATTAATATTAATGAATGGGGAGAGAGAGGTGACAATGAGAAGTCCTTAGGTTTGGGGGCTGCCATAAAGACCCTAGTTCTGGACAAGTTGTTGAAGGGCCCTCCTGAACCAAGGGAAAAAAAAATAGGAAGTAGCAAAGAAGGAAGAAGACACCAAGGAGGTAGTCAAACTTCAGCGACCTTCTACTTGTCAGGTCCCATTCCCTGTGCCCCAAAGCAGGTGAAAATGTTCTGCTTGGTGGCAGCAGGGCATACAGTACCAAATTTATGCTTGGGCCTCAGGCCGAGTAACTCAGCAGTTAAAGGCAGTTGAAGTCAGGCTTGCGCTGTGAGGAGTTCTTGGGACTGACAGCCCAGAAGGCCAGGTTTTCAAGAAAGAGAAGTACCTGCCCACCTGTGCTCAAGTTACAACTTATAAACAAATGCCTCAGCTCTACAAAAGAATCACAGCAATGAAGACATAACAAATCTAGATAGGAAACAGCAGACACAGGAGCTTCCCCAGCATCCCATACAGATCCCTGACAACCCACCAGCTGCTTGCAAAAGTACAGAATGAGCATATGAGCCAAGAAGGGGCTCATTGTTATTGAAGCTTCTGGTAAGCCAGGACAATGACATCAAGATCCAAATTGTTGCAGGAACTTCTTGATAATAAGAGCTTCCCCAAATTCTAGTTGATTCTGAAAGGAACCCAATTCATCCTTAAGGCCTTGGTTTTTCCAAAGGTTGTATCAGGAAACTGTCTGTCTCCCCTCTGTTGGGTTATTTGATGTCCCTTACAAACAGTGTGACCTTATAATGTGTTATATAAATGAAGGCATTTTTAAGAGTGATAGGGTCACTATTAACAATTTCCCTGGGACAACATGCATAAACTGTGACTGTCCTGGGCACACCAGAATGTGTGGTTATAAAGATCAACATGGTAATTTCCTCTTGAAATGTACAACTTAGAAGTGTATGTCTTCTTTTGAATTGATGCCTTTATTTTTTTATTAGGCAATGGGGTGGGGGTTGGGTTATGTAATCTGATCCTTTGCCTTTTGCCTGGGCTGCTAGGAAGTTCAAAATTAAGTGTTGTGTCAATTGCAACAACCATCCACAGACTCAAATGCCCAGGACAATTATCTCATCCCTTTCCCTGACCACATTCATCTGCCTCTGTTGGGGACTGATCATGTGCCTCACAAAAGACAATTTTAATCCGAGTTCCTGTGGGTGTGAACCCATTTGTTAATAGGACCTTTTGAAGATATCAGTTCAAATGTGGACAAATTGAATTGCAGTGGGTCTTAATCTGTATTGCTGGAGGCCTTATAAAGACAGGAAACTGGGGGGAAGTAAGAAAAAGCCACGGGAGGAGACCAAGGACATCACTGTGATGGAGGCAGAAGGCAATTCAAGGAACCCCCAGGACTGCAGCGAGCCTCACCTGGACACCACAGGCCTCAGGAGAAAGCATGGCCTTGTCCATGCCTTGATGAGTGCCTCCTGGCCTCTAAAACCATGACCCTGTTTAAGCCAACCCCTTAGGTGGTATTTGTCATAGCGGCTCTGGCAAACTAAGACAATCCCCAGTACGTGTGCTCCTTGAACACGTGTTCTTAATTCACCTCCACGTGGAACGCTGGCCTTCATTTTAACAAACTCCCTCAGGTCAGTGCACAAGCGCACATCCTGGATTTTCAGGGAGAGCCTGATATCACATATTCAGCCTCATTTTCCTCATAAACTATGTAAACTGCCAAGAAATTCCAATATTTTGCCTTTCAAAATAAGTTATTTCATTAAGCAAATACTTTTTGAGCTTCTACTATGTGCTAGAAAGTTCACAGGATATTATCAATGAACAAAACAGACAAAAGTCCCTACCTTTGTGGCACTTAGGACTTGTGGGGGGGGGGAACGGAAAATAAATGACAGGTAAACTATTTACAATAATTAAATTATTTGGTAGGCTAAAAAGTTATAAATGCAGTGGGAAAAATAGAACAGAGTAAGAGGAAGTAGGGATGCCAATGGTTAGGGGGTGGTGAGGGTGGGCTTTATTGTGAAGGTGACGTTTGAATAGGACGATCATGTAATTTATCATCTAAACTAGGAAACTTTTAAGAGTGCAAGGGGGGGGAGCAATTAATAATCATGCTAGGGGAAACGGATTTGGCTCAAGCAATTGAGCTCCCATCTACCATAGAGGAGGTCCAGGGTTCGATTCCCAGGGCCTCCTGGTGAAAGGCAAGCTGACTTGCACAGTGAGCTGGCCCAAGTGGAGAGCTGGCCCATATGGAGTACTGGCCCATGTGGAATGCTGGCCCATGCAGAAGTGCTGGCCCAAACAGAGAACTGGCACAGCAAGAGGACGCAGCAAAAAGAGACACAGGTAAGAGACAATAAGAGAGGCAACAGACCAGGGAGCTGAGGTGGCTCAAGAGATTGAGTGCCTCTCTCCCACTCCAGAAGATCCCAGGATCAGTTCCCAATGCCGCCTAAAAAGAAGACAAGCACAAAAGAACATACAAAGAGCAGACAGTGAGAGCAAAACAACAAGGTGGGGGGTGGGGAATTATCATGCTAGGACAACAGGTGCAAACTGGTACTGTCCTTGGCAAAAAGGAATATATGGTCCCCCTATATTTGAGAGAAAACTTGAAGGAGGTGAGATAATCAACCCAGCAGTTACCTGGGGAAGAAGTGGTTCAGGCGGAGGGAACTGCAAGTTCCAAAGCCCTGAGGCCAGAGCATGCCTAGCAAGGTAAAGGAAGGGCAAGGCGTCCAGTGAGGCTGGAGGGAAGCAAGTGAAGGCGAGAGAGGTAGGAGATAAAGTCAGAAAGGTCCCAGGGACCACAGATTGTACAGACCATTGAAAGGGCTTTTGCTTTTCTCTGAGATAAATGGGGAGCCCTGGCTGGATCTTGAGCCATGGAGTAAAATGTTCTGCAATACATTTGCCAGGATTCACTTCACCTGCTGTGTTGAGAACAGAAAGTATAGCTGGCCAAGAGAGGCCAGTTAGGAGACGTCAAACAAGGTGGTAGCTTTGGAAATGGCAAATATTAAAAAGTTAGTCTGGATATATTTTGAAGGTATAACTAATTAGAATGTTCATTGCCTTGAATGTGAAGTGAATGAAAGGTGTGTGAGAGAGAAGCCAAGGATGACTCCAGGGTTTAGGGTCCGTATTAGTTTGCTAGGCCTGTCATAACCAAGTACCACAAACTGGGTGGCTTAAAGCAACAGAAATTTATTCTGTCACCATTCTGGAGGCTAGACGCCTGAAATCAAGATCTTGGCATGGTCGTGCTCTCTCCGAAGAGTCTAGGGAAGAGTCTGTCTTTGCCTCTTCCCGGCTCCTGGTTAGCCAGCAATCCTGGGTCTTCTCTGGCATGTAACTGCACCACTCCCCTCCCTGCCTCTGTCCGCACGTGGTCTTCTCCCCTGTGTCTCCGTGCCTAAATTTCCCTTTTCTTATAAGGACACCAGTCCTATTGGATTCAGAGCTTACGTGAATCCAGAATGACCTCATCTTAACTTGATTACATCTGCAAAGTCCTTGTTTCCAAATAAGGTTCAGGGTGGAGGTGCATTTTGGGGGGACACTATTCAACCCACTCTAGGGCTTGGGCCAACTAGAAGTATGAGGGTACCATTTACTGAGATAGGAAAGACTGAGCAGAGCAGGTGAATGGAGGGAAAGCAGTGATGGTTAGAATAGGATTTGAGCATTTTGAGATGTCTATTAGATGGGAATGTAAAGCAGGCAGTTGGATACATAGGTCTGGAGTTCAGGGGAGAAGTACAGGCTGGAGATACATATTTGGGAGCCAGTGGCATGTGAATGCCATATAAAGCCCTGGGAAGGATGTGATTCCCAGGTCTCCCAGACTGCCCCTTCACCTTGAAACAATGCAAAAATCCTTCTTCAGATCACATTTTTGTTTCTGGCCAAAATAAATAAAATAATAAGAATGTGCATCCTCCAAGGCCTACCACAAATCTTAATTTTTCATGAAGTCTTTCCTAATTACAACAATCTCTATGGGACCCTCTTAATTTATATAATTGTCTGCCTCACTGATTCATCAATTAATAACTATCTATTGAGCAAATTCTGTGTACATGACCTAGTGCTGGTACTGTGGGGAATGTGAAATAAGAACACCTGGTCCTTACCCTCAAAAATCTGTCAGCCCAGCTGAGCAAACAGAACGAAGGTTACCTAAACCACCGAAGGACATCATGTTCTCGAAGGAAGTCAGAGTTGGCAGCATGGTGGAAGTGCCTTTTGAGTTGAGTCTTAAATAAGAAAGACAATCTGGGGGGCACATTTTTGGAAAATCTGAGTAGATTGTTTCCAAAAATTCTTTTAGTAATAAAACTCTGGGCTTCTATGGAGCTAGAGAAATTTTGAATTTTTCCCTGGAGGAGGAGGGATGGGATGGCGTGGGGAATACCCTGGAAGTGGCAGCCCATGCAGAAGAAGAAAACATAAGAAATGCCTTGGAGGCAAGTGTAAGCAAGAGGTAGGAAGGGAGATGGTGAAAGACAAGGTCTGGAGCAGATGTTTCAAGTGGTGAGCAGTGATGGGTATAAAGGAGTAGCTGAGCCCAGGTTGGTTTTGATGTCATAGGCAATATGAAGCATCATGATTGTGTGGTTGTGTTACAGGCATGGACTGAAAGGGGGGGCGGTGGCAGACCCAAAGAAGGTTGGGAGAGAGAACGTTTATTGAACATCTGCTACATGCCACACACTCTGCTACTCAGTTCATCCTCACAATAAACCTGTGATAGCGATTACCCCATTTTAGAGACTAGGAAATAGAAGCTCAAAAAAGTTAACAAGCTTGTCCAAGGTCACACAGCTAATAAATTGCCTGTGTTTTTATGCATTTTAAAAATTCTGAAAAGTCATGTTTCAAATTATCTTTCCACTTTACGTATCTCCTATTTGAAATTTTCAACAACTATCTTTTAGCCCTACGATTATTAGAAAAAAAATATTTCCATTTGGGGGACAAGAGGGAAGGTGAGCAACAGCCAGACATCCAGGATGGATTACTTAGAAATGAAGAGCATCGGGGCTTCCTTGTAGAACAGCCAACCTCTACTGCAGCATTGCCCTGGGCCACTAGGGAAAGGCTAAACTATGTGCAGCCCTGAGAATCTAAGAAATCAGCAGAGGAAAGCCAAAAAGGAAGATGGGTAAGCGTGTAATGTATTTGAAAGAGATTTCCACCTAAAATCATTAAAATAATAGAAAAGTTTTCATGCTTAAAGGGATAAACTTCCTTAATCTGTACATAGACTTAATCCCTAAACCAGATGTCTCTGTTCTTGGTGAGTGGACACAACTCCCTATATATTGACCCATCGGGTGTCAAACAAGGCACAAGGGTGATTAAATCTATAATGCCCATGTACATTTTTTTTTTAAATGGGAAGACTCTAGAGTCCAGATTAACAATAAGGTAGAAATTTTGTACTCACATCAAATAATAAAGCCCTCTGAAAAAGTATTAGAGAAACTCCACTGGTGGGGAAAAAAAAAACCCACCTCTGTAAAGGACTGCTTCAATTAATTGAACCCTGCTTTTATAAAGCATCTCTGATCAACATCATGTTATTTATATATCTTGAATCTGGTAATAATATAACAGATATCAGACGTTATAAGCGGTTGCTTCATTTAAAAAATAATTTTGAAATAAACTGTGCTATATTTCTAAGAATGTAATAGGAGGGAATTCACCATCTTCGACAGAAGTCAGAGGAAGTTTGCCCAGACTCCTGGGGAAAAGCAAGGTGGTCTGTTCGAAGGCAAGATGGGGTGACTTAAAGGAAAGCTTGACCAAAAAAAAAGGCAGAGAGCATCTCTAAGAAAAGATGTGTTTCATCTATTCCCTTCTAAAGAATTTTGATTCTGGCATTTCTATGAAAATGTAACTCAAGTCAACCAAGTTACTATTGAGCACCTACTGCATTCCAGGCATGCAAAAATAAAGTAAGATATAGTCTCTCTTCTCATGGAAGTCATAACTGATTATAATACAATGTGATAAATTCTAAAATAGATGGATATACACATACATGTACATACATATACACACGTACACACACATAAAGTACAATAGGATGAAAGATGTGGAAATCATTAATTTAGCAGTAGAGTGAAATGAAGGGCCTAGGAGATCAGAGAAAACTACCAAGAAAGCCTTAGGCTGAGGGTTTTCCAGCATACTGATGATCAATCTAGCATTCTTGCATCTTCCTGCCTATAGGGCCTCCTGAGAGCCCAGAAATTAGTTCTGCTCTCTCTAACTTTGCTTTAAGAAACTTGCTTGCTATTCTTAGCTTTCAAACAAAGTCTCGTGGGAAAACAGTGGAAATTCTGAACCTTAAGAATGGATTGAAGCATTTTCCTCAGAAATTGGATAATTTTTTTTTTAACTTTCAACCTAAAGAAAATGAAGCATAATAAAAAACAGCTTCTGCCTCCCAACAGGAAGGTGGTATTAATTGGTAGAGATGGAAAGGAAAAGTTGTTTAACGATTATCACCCACCCCACCTGCCTTGCCCTCTACTCCCTCCAAAGAAATCCTGTTATCCCTCAAGGGTGGGTTCCTAAGGAGACAGAGGATAGAGGATACTGGAGTCTTAGCAAACCTTGCATCAGCTACTTCTTTCCGGCTCTACCCCCACTCCAAGGCAACTGACAAAGCCAGAGACCTTGAAATAATAACAGATTGATTGACACCCTCCCAGCTCACCTATAATCCAATTGGAATCCACATTCCCATATACTGAAAATCAGGTTGCTCAAATGTTCATCATACTGGTCTGAAAGCCCCACTCCATACTGTCTGAGGTGACCTGCGGAGCTTCCTGACTGGTAGTGACTCCGACCAGGAAGGCTACTGTCTGTTTTTCTCAAAGATTTGACAAATCCATCAGTTTCTCATGGTCTGCCAATGTATAATCAGCTGGTTCTTCTTTACCACCTTTGACCACTTGTAAAGCTGAAGATCCTCAGGACCTTGGGGAGAAACACCTTAGGTCTTTTCCCGTGAACTAACCACTGATTTCCATCCCACTTGCTGCCTCTCAGGCATTTAGATAATAACTGTCCTTGTTTGACCAGAAAGAGATTAAAACATAACAAAACAAAACCTTAGGAGCCTTGACGTTTTTTGGTGATCTCTTACTTACCAACTTCTCCTCTGCCTCTAATAAAGGGATGATGTGTTTCTTTATCAGCTCATTGTGTCTTGTTTACCCAAAGTACAGTCTTCTATTGTCTGTATGTGTCTAATAAATTGGGCCCTTTCCTTGGGCTGTGGTACAGAGCCAACTGCTTCAAAAAGGAAAGATTCCACCAAAATGGTAGACACAAAGCATCATTGTGTGATTGAATTCAAGCTGGTTTATGTTGGTGGAAACAGACTCTTTTGAATATATCCCTACACTCATGACTGATTTTTTTTTCCCCATGCCTTTCAGATTACCAGCTTTCAAGGCTCAGCCCATGTTCCATCTCCCCCAGGAAACGTGTTCTGACTGCTGCGGCCCACAGAGAAAAGACATCAGTAGTTCGTGGAGACTGGACAACTACGAACATGGTGGCTTCCAAAGGGACCTGCCAGGCTCAAGAACTCATTAGTGGGCCCGGCTAGATAGCTCAGTGGATAAAGAGTGCACTGGGGTACCACATGGGAGGCCCCAGGTTCGGTTCCTGGGGACCTCTCCGAGTGGGCAGACAGCCTTGAGAAAGGCAAGCCGCCGTGGGCGGGGCAAAAGCCGCAGTGGGCAAGGCAAAGGGCCGCCACGGGCAGAGCGGAGCCCCCACGGGCATGGCAAAGTCACCTGTGAAAAGCGGAGCTGCTGCCTGCGAAGCGCGGAAGCTGGCAGCCCCCCA
>PVKH010002007.1:10505-28528 GCA_004027955.1 Chaetophractus vellerosus
AATAAAAAATAAATCTTAAAAAAAAAAAAAGAACTCATTAGTAATGAATTCAGGGTCAGGGTGATATGGGAGGCAGGTAGGAGCCATGTACCAAACAGAAAGTCTATCCAGGCCAGCCCGTCATATGGGGGCTCAGAGAAAAGGCCCAAATCCTGGCAATTAAGATGGCAGGCACAAACAGAATAGTGGGACTAGAAGCCCATAGGGATGGGGAAAACTGTAACACATGGAATAAACTAGAGCCAAGAAATCATCACAGGACATGGATCCTAACTTGAATTAGCATAAATGATGACCCAAAGACTAGTGATAGGACTAGAGAAAGCCAGTAGCTGAGAACATGGGCTATGGTGCCTGGGTTCACCTCCCTTATGAACTATTAGGCCAGAGCCACAGCTTCCTCCACAAACATAAAAAGTGGATGATAATACAACTTATCTCCTGAGTTGTAAGGATTCAATAAGATGACAGATAAAAAGCACTATCACTGTGCCTAGCGCAGAGAAAGCATTCAATCAACACTAACTGTTGCTATTTTTCATAGCACTGTACTACACACATAGTATGTACTAAATAACCATTTCATGATGGGGTAAAGGACTAAATGAATCCCAAGTCTGGGAGAGAAACTAACACCAAGCCCTACAAGAAAGGAAGGATGGGGGAGGGGAGGCACCAGCTGGGGTAGTATAATACTGTTTTCTCTGGTCTAGTTTAATCTGGAAATTTAGCAAAGCAGAGAATGGTAATGTCTATGGCAAAGGCAAAGAAAATGGGGCAGGAGAGCAATTCTGACAAAACTCGCTTGTTTCCAGGTCACCATGAAGTTTCTTACTGTTTTGAGAGTATAGACAATGGACTTTGGCATGGGAAGCCAGGGCAGGTATGAGGCTGGAAAAAAATAGCTTGGCAGCAAGTAAAGAAAATGCTTAACAAATGAAAGAAAAGAATTTGGTAAGTGACTATGTTCATATTCAATTGTAACCACTCAAGAAGGTCCAACCAGATCAGATTCTGATATAAAACCAGGGTTCTTCACCTAGGATCCATAAATTTCTGGGGAGTCTATGAATAAGCTTTAGGGACCCGTGAGCCACCCAAAATTATATGCAAAATTTTATGTGTTTGTTTGCATGATCTTTTGATGGGGGGTGGGGGTGGGGGGTGGATATAACAGGCTTAACAGCTATTATCAGATTCTGTAAGGTATCTGTGTCCCCAACATTTTAAGGATCCTTGATTCTCTAAGGACACATGGACTTTATAAAGTCAATAAAAAGTATTTTTGAGATAGATCCACATTATGAAATAGATCACATTACCATATTGTGAGCTTAAGCATAAATTGTATAGGAATAATACATAACTAGCACATTGTGGTTAAAAGGGAAGTTGCTGGAATCCTTAGTCTCACTTCAAAATCTGGCTGCATAACTTAGCAATTGGGTGACCATGGACAAGTTAGTTAAACTCCTTGTACCAGCTAGCTATTGCTGCATAACAAACTTCCCAAAACTCAGTTACTTAAAGCAATAATCAAATTTTACTTATCACAATTCTATAGGTCAACTAGGAATTGGCTGATCTAAACTGGGCTTGCCTGCTGATAGCTTTGTTTCATGTGTCTCTCATCCTCTTCTTGCAACCAGAGGGCTAGCCACCCATGTTCTTTTCTTGATGATGACAAAGGTACAGAGAGCAAACAGAAACACACAAAGTCTCTTATGCCTAAGTTCCAAACTGACATACTGTTATTTTTTCCTCATTCTCTTGGCCAAAAATACAGCCACAAGGCCAAACTCAGTATCATGGGGTAGGGAAATATACCCTGCCCCTTTTGTGGAAAGGCTACAGGTGGTAGATATAGGGAGGAGAGAAGAATTGGGGCCACTGTTGCAATTTTTCACATCCTCTACACCTCTATTCTCCCATATGAAAAATGTAGTAATAATAGATTGTGCCTCATAGCATCATTGGAAGATCAAAAGAGATTAAAATTATGTTAACATACTTTTCACAGGGCCCAGCACATAAATGTTCAATAAATAATATCTCATTGGTCCAACTAGGAATGATTTTTATTGCTACACGGTCTGTGCGCTGCCCTTTTTCCTTGCCCATGTTAGGCTGCCCTGATGTCGCTTCTGGTGCCACGGCCCTTGCCACTGTCTGCTGAAGTATTTCTTACTCTGTTTGAAACTGCTTATATCCCTCATTTTAAAGAGCACATGCTTCAGTGGCAATAATGGGACAGACCAGCACCACATGCCTCCTGATGGGACGCACTAAGGAGGACACAGCATCACTTCAGTGGTATTCCTGCCAAACTCACGTAACCTAAATCTAATTGTGAAGAAACATCACAGAAACCCAACTGGAAGGACATTCTACAAAATAACCAGCCTGTACTCGTCAGGAACATCAATTTTGAAAGACAAAGAAAGGCTGAGGAACAGTTCCACATAAAGAACATTAAAGGGACAAGAAAATCAAATGTAATATGTAATCCTGAGCCAGAAAAAAAAAGTACTGAAAAGGACATTATTGGGAAAATTGGTAAAATGTGAACAGGGACTGCAGATTAGATCAGGGGTCAGCAAACAATGGACCTCAGGCCAAATCCACCCCGCCAATCATTTTGTAAATAAAGTTTTATTGGAACACAGCCACAGTCATTTGCTTAAGTGTGGTCTACGGCTGCTTTTGCACCACAATGACACAGTTAAATAGTTGGACAAAGACTATAGGCCCATAAGCTGAAAATGTCCTTTACAGAAACAAGTTTGCCTGTCCCTAGATTTAGATTGAAAGAATTGTTAAATTTCCTAAATTTAATAATTGTACTGAGGTTATATAAAAGAATGACCTTTTTCTTGGGAAATCCACAATAAAGTATTTAGAAGTCAGGCAGAATCATGCCTGCAACTTACTCTCAAACAGTTCAGGAAAAAAAACAATTATGTGCATATATAGAGAGAAAGACAAAGCAAATATGGCAAAACGTTAACAATTGGTAAATAGGGATAAAGGGTATATGGTGGTTGTTTTTGTAGCTGTTGTTGTTTTGAGGTACTGGGGGCTGGGGGTTGAACCCGGGACCCCATGTGTGGGAAGCCAGCACTCAACCACTGAGCCACACTGGCTCCCCGGAGTTGGTTTTTTTGTTTGTTTTGCTCGTTGTTTGTTTGTTTGTTTGTTTCAGGAGACACTGGGGACCAAACCCAGAAACTCCGTGTGGTAGGCAGGAGCTCAACTGCTTGAGCCACATCCATTCCCTATAGTTTTTATTTGTTTGTTTGTTTGGCAACTTTTCTGCATATGTGAAATTGTCTCAAAATAAAAAGGTTTTAAACTATTACATGGGCTTTGCCAAAAGTAACGCTAAAGAGAGCCTCTCTCTTCAATATACTTTGTAAATCCCCACTATCCATCCCTCAGTCCTCCTGCAAATAGCTTCTCTTGCAATTTACTTGGTTCTGTGGCTTTCTGTTTCCCTCTAATCCAAGAGTTCTTAACCTTTTTTGTTCCACAGACCCCTTTTCCAGCAGGTAAAAACCACAGACCCCTTACTAAGTCCACACTATACTATGTATTATTTAATAAATATGTCACACCTGCACCAACACGTCCCTACAAGAATAATGTTTTTTTTTTTGAATTTCAATTCAAGCTCACAGACCCCTTGTTAAGAACCCCTGCTCTAATCGGTACTTGGTGTGCCTTGGCCTCCTACTCCCATGTTAGGTTGGACTGTGACTCTCTCCCTGTTATCTCCCTCTTCTTGGCTAGTTTAGTTTCTTCCTGAGGTTCATTTCCATATGGGGCAGAAATATGGACTCTGAAAAATCTTGTGTCCGCTTCCTAGGATTGCTGCAACAAAGTACCACAAACTGGGTGGCTAGCAATAGTAGAAATGTATTCTCTCACAGTTCTGGATGCTGGAAGTCCAAGATTAAGATGTCAGCTGGTCCATGCTCCATCTGAAACATACAGGAGAGAATCCTTCCTTACCCCTTCTAGCTTCTGGTGTTTGCTGGCAATCTTTGGCATTCCTGGGCTTGAAGCTGCATCACTCCAATCTCTGCCTCCTCCATCTTCACATGGCCTTCTCGCCAGTGTCCAGCTGTGGCTATTGTCCCTTCTTATAAGTATACTAGTCATTTTGGACTAGGACCCACCCTAATCCATGTGGCTTCATCTTAACTAATCACATCTTCAAAGACCCTATTACCAAATTAGGTCATGCTCACGGGACTAAGGATTAGGGTTTGAACATATCTTCTGGAGGGACAAAATTCAACCCAATAAAGTATCTTATAAGCATTGCCCATGGCATCTTAAGATTAGGGGTGTTTCTGTGTAACAATTTTGCCCTACTGTCACAGAGACCACAAACTGACTTAGTGAAAAACCATGCAAGGCCCAACACCCTCTACCCATTCCTTGCAGGCCTCTAGTCTCCCTTCAGCCACATTACTTTTATGCATCAGACTCAGGAAGCTTTGAGGAAAGGTGGTTGATACCTATTATTTTCTTCTCTGCAGGGTCTCAATGGGACAGAATTTCATCTTAAGGTGTGAGTCTGTTGTGGTTTTTTTTTCCTTTAACTCCTTTACCGTGAGATGTGCTTGGATAGAGTATAAAAAGATGGTTTATTACTCTAGAATCACGTCTCATCCATATTATTCTCTGCACACACCTAGAGCTATTCTCATTTCCTTGACTGGATTGGACTGGCTGGAAACCTTAAAGGGGAGGTGGAGAAAGCCCGTCTTTCCCCTTCTCACATTCTATCACATTTTGTCCACACAACAACCCAGGAAGGGCAGTGGGGCAAATATTATTTCTATTTGTATTAGGGTTCTGCAGAGAAATAGAATCGACAGGATATGGGTAGATAGAAAGATATGAAGAGGTTTATTATAAAGAATCGGCTCACATGAACATGAAGGCTGGCAAGTATGAATTCTGTAGGGCAGGCTGCAAGTTGGGAACTCTGATAAAGTGAGTCCAAATTCCCCAGGAGAAACTGGCTGACTGAAGTTAAGGCAGAAATTCCTCTTTCTGATTCTGAAATCCTCAGTTCTGGCTTTTAAGATTGGATAAGGTGACTCCCCTCATTGCTGAGGGCAATCCTTTTGTTGATTGTAGATGCAATTAGCCATAAATGGAATCAGCTGACTGTGGATGCAAATCCATCTACAAAATACCTTCACAGTAACAATCATGACAGTGCTTGCTTAGCCAAACGACTGGACACCAAAACCTAGCCAAGCTGACACATGAAATTAACCATCATACTATTCGCACAGGTCAGAATACCAGGGTTTGCAGAAACTAAATAACTCTAATCCAGGCCACAAGGTTAGCCCTTGGTAACACCAGAAATAGTCAATAAAGGAAAGAGAAATAACGTGGTACAGTCAGAAGAACAGAGAATGAAGAGCTAAACGTCCTGGCATTAATCCCAGCACCTCCAGTTAATCCCAGTTCCAAGGCTAAGGAACCATGGATAGTTCACCTAATACCTCCAAACCTTGGTTTCCTCCTCTGCAAGACCAGTACAATAAAATCTACTTCCTGGACTGGTTGTAAGGCTTAAGCAGAAGAACATATAGATACCTCACCCAGTGCCTACCACTCTTTGAAAACATCCTTAGTTCCCTTCTCTGTTTCTCTATCTTGTGTGCAAGGCCCTAACTCTGGGATGTGAATTAGAGTCAGTGCCCTGGGTGGGCCCTCCTCAGCTGACATTAGCTAATGTGATCCTTCACAGCATAAGAACTGAGTTCACAAACGGAATCCGGGAGGGTTTACTGCCAAATAAAAGGCTGCACTCACGAGATTTGTATTTGCTAAGCACATCTTGTAAAATGTATGCTAGTAAACCTGGGGGAGCCTTTTTATTTATTTATGATTGGGGGGTGCAGGCTTGGACATTATTTACATTCCCCTTCATACTCGAAATGTTACTTAGGCTTAAGATGTGACATCCCTGTTCCAGACAGAAACATAAAGATCTAATGAACAGGATAAATCAGGCTCATATTTAAGAATGATAGGAAGTAGAGTCTTAATTTTTTATGATTAGACTTGTAAAGCACTAACTATGAATACTTCATAAACTTGGCCCTGTGCACTGATAAATTAGCAATTCCCACCAAGATGTGTTATTTTACTGCAGGGAAGCTGTAAGAGCCCTTAGTCTTAGTCATAAACAAGAGGTCACATTAGTTCTCACTGTTCCAAATCAAGAGGTGCTTTGGGGAATACTTGCAGCTGCAGAGCAAGGGGCCAGTAGGTGTCCTCGGCACAGCGCAGCAGACGGTTCCAGATCTCTGATGTGCTCTTTGAGCTCGCCTGGGTCCTGCTCGCCCAGGCACAGCTAAGCGTGTCCTTGCTGCACTGGAATGTCCCGTCAGTCATCGTCCAACCCAGGACTCTGGCCATTGGGAGGTCAGCAAGCTGGGCTCCTCACCCATTCAGTCTATGTAGCAGAGAGGTGACCCAAGGTCACGGGAGAGAATTTTTGTCATAAGAATGGCCACTTCCCCCATAATAAAAGGCCAAAGTCACCCTGCTGGGTCACGGAAACCATTCTTAAAAGTTAAAAATGAACCTGTCCTGGGACATTCCCCAGCCAGAGGAAAGAATTGACTGTTTGGGGAATGAGAGTGGCCTAGATGCTGAGTCTCTAGAGCTGACAGGGTAAGCACTTTTCTCCCCTTTAGTTTCCTTTCTATCTGCTCTCCTTCAAGCAGCTGCCTGGTCATTTTCTCAAGAGGGTTGGGGAGGTCGGGTGGTGTGGATAACGACACGATCCATTGTGCATGAGGCACATTTGGAGACGGGAGGCAGGGGGAAGCCTCCTGCCTCATTAGGGACCAGGACTCCAGAGCTCTGGGCAAGGCAAGCCCACATGCCCCTCCCCCTCCCCCACTTGTGAGGTCACAGTCCTCAGAGGCAGACAAGGCTACTGCCCCGTATTGCGAAGTGAAAAAGTTGGCCTTGGTGAACTTCCTAACAGCCTGACTCTTACAAAGGCACTGTGACTCTGAGCTGGCCTTCATTCCCCCTGGTTGAGTTCTACTGTCTTATATTTTGGATATAAAAAGCAAAAGGAATCACTTTAAATATGAAGTTTGACTCTTTTCTTTCCTATAGAACCAAAAAATCCTTGAGTTAGAATAAATTAGGTCTTGTCCTAATGGGAAAAGGGCTTCAAAATGCCATTTGGTCTTGGCTTTCTTTTCTCAGGCACGTAAGAGTTACCATTCCTGTTTCAGAAAACACAGAGAGGTTAAAGCACTTCCCCAAGGTCACACAGCTAAAAGTGCCAGAGATTTATGGGAGTGGTTGCTTATATTCTCCAGCTTAGACTGCCCAGGTAAAGAGCCTCTCTTAGCCTCTGTGTGTGTCCAGCAACTTCAGAAAGGGAGACTCTATGAGTTCTTTTCCTGATCCTAGATGAAAGCAGGGGAAAAAAAAAAAAGTTGGGGAAGGACCCATGAAGCCTCCCAAAAGGGTCTGAGCTGCAGAGGTGCAGAGGCAGTGCTGTTCCCTCATTTCAACTGGGCTAAAGCCCTGGATCCACCCAAGATGCACTTTCCTACTTTTCCCTGGCCTGGGCAGGGCCTGGAGGGCACCTCTCTCCATATGCTTAATGAGGGCCCGGGAGATTCCTCTCTCCATCACTCTGGGAGCAGACTCGAATGTCGCTGTCTCTCCAGAGAACATGCAGCTCCATGTAATTACACCTTTTTCAAGCCATGTAGAATGGGATTGTTGGAAAGGCCTCATTGATTGTGGGCTTGCAAATCGCTGGGCTCCAACCGGGACAGCTGATAATGATAATGATCTTGCATTTATACAGACCTTTTCATCCAGATGGATCCACAGAGCTCAGCAGAATTTACAACCATTGTACAAGTGCAGAGCCAAACTCTGCCCTCTGTGAGGTGCTGCCAGCTCCCACAGAGGTCGTGCTACTGCTGGGGGTCTCGGTCCATGTTGTCCCTCCAGCGGGAGCGTGTTCCAGGTCCATGCACTTGAGCTGAGGAGGAATTTGCCATTTCGATAGCCCCAGTTCAAAACAGGCTGTGCAGGGCAGCTGGAGAGCTGGGGCCTTGCAGCACTGCATCTGTGTGGAGAAAGGCACCATTCGGCCCTTTGCTGAATGCAGAACTCTATCCCTCCACACCCATCATGAGAGGCAGGGGGAGGCCGAAGTTGGGGAGACAGCTGGGTCCCATAACTCTACTTCAATCGTCTCAAGATCAGCATTTGCCCAAGCGTGTTCCACAAAACATTAGTGCTTCCTGCAAGGTGCTCCTCAAACAGAAACATTTCTGGGAAAGGTAGCAGCTGGAGAGTTGTGGTATACATTAACATATTAAAGGCTCTGAGAAGTCCTGCAGTCCAGAAATCTAACGTTAACCCAGTGTGCCCCACGCTGAATGCACGCCTTCTTTCTTTTGCAGCATCCTGCAGAACATGGCACCCACTTGACCAAATCTGCTATAGATTTAGACCAGACTGAAGTAAGGTGCTCCATCTTCATACTTCTCACTCAAAAAAAAAAAAAAAGGATATCTTTTCAACCCCTTCACGAAGCACAGGGAAACTGAGACCCAGAGAGGGATGGCAAATGCTATGCTCACACAGAAGTTTTGTAGCAAAGACAGGGCCAGCCTTAGACCTCCTGGCTCTCAGTCCATCAGACATGATATAATTGTCATGACCTATATTTTTAACAAAAATATACACAAGACGCACAGCAAAGTAATTCTACATCCTCCTTGCCTTGTTGCCTGGACGTCATGTATCTTCTGCTTTTTTCAGGTAAAAGGTTTTCTGTATGTGGTAGGATGTTCCATCTTTGGGGCCTGGGATGTTTGTGTGCTGAGGATGGGTCTTAACTAGATCCATGGGAAGCTCTGCGGCATTCCTGCGCACGCAGGAATGAATGCGGCACCCCCAAACACACACACACACACGTACACACAAAGCAAACAAACTTCTGAGAGCCAGAGGTGAGCAAGAAAAGAACTGCTGAGGGCTGTGGCCCTAGGCCCAAGACAGGGGTCACACATCACCTGTGGCCGTTTAAAATTGCAGGTTTCATTAATCAAAACAAAATAAAACAAAAATTCCAGTTCCTAATGTGCAGCAGCCACACTTCAAGTGCTCGGCGGCCCTGTGCGGCTAGAGGCTTCCTATTGGACAGTGCAGATGAGAACAGCTCCGTCATAGCAGGCAGTTCATGGGACGATGCTACTCTAGGCTCGCCACGCGCGTTTTATCCACCACGCCAGGCGCAAGCCGCCCTTCTTGCATTTGCTTCAGCACACTGTATGATGCTGGCCTTCTTGGGAGCATGGAAAACTAACTGCTGAGCAAGAGTCCCTGTGGGTCAGCAGAAGGTGACTGTACCTCCTAGATACTGAAAGGCAAGCAGCAAGAAATAACCTTTTAAAGACACACCAGTAAGATGAAGAGAATGCGGCAACCACATTTTTATCTACCTCCTGCCTCCGAGTTCCAAATGAAACTACCTTCCTCATAAAATGGGCCACCTGCATCAAGATGTGAGCAGCTTTACGTCACATGGATGTTTGGGGTCTCCTGAATCCGTTTTTCTACATTTACCTTCATAAATCACCACTATTTTTCTAGTATATGATGACTTCTCTTTCTAACCTTTCAGTTGGCTTTTGGACCTTGTGATAAACATATGTGGTTGATTTTTTAAAATAGCTGTTCAGTAACTTTTTACTCAGCCCTGAATTGGCAGTATTACCCCCGAGGTGAACTCCTTGTGCTTTGAAGAACTCTATTCACTGTCTGGGCATTCCTGAGCCTGGCTGCTGCTGGCAGCAGCCTTACAAAGCAGAGAGAACAGTGGATGCATTTCTCATCTTATAGTTGGATAGAGTGAAATCCAAAAATGTTGGGATTTCCCAGTGATCACACAGCAGAAGGGCTGCAGAACACGGGATTGAGCCCAGGATGCCTGGCTCTCCTCTGGGCCCTTGGCTCTCGGGCTCCTGGGCAGACGTGCGACACTCCAGAGCACTCCCCCTTCTCTCATTTGTCACCATGACCTCATCCTCCCCACTGTGCGGCTTCCCAGCCAGAGCATCATCGCTGCTGATTTTGTTCTGGGATTCGGATGTTCATTCTTTTCTCAGGATCCCCCAGGTTGCTCAGACAGAGTGGCTGCCAGTCAGCCCCAAGAGTCGTGGAATTTGGCCCCAAACCAAGTTTGCCTGGGGCCAGTGCTCTGCCTCTCCGCAGCCCAGGCTGGCAGTCAAGGGAAAAAGACTGAGCTAGAAGTTCCTTGGCCCAGGGACGAGAGCTTCAGACTTGGGTTTTAACTTCCAGCTTTCTTTAAAATTCTGGAGTCAATTTCTGTGTGGCAAAAGATGTACAGTGTTTCCCTTTAAGCAGAAGCATGGTTTTCTCTGAGATCTATTATCCAGAGTGAGCCCAGCTTCTAGGACCCTTTGCCAGGGTCCTTCTTTGCAGAGCCTACACTTCCTCCATAGTAAGGGGATTTTCAGCTGAGCACCGTGGCCACCCAGCATAACACTACATTTCCACATTTCCCCTTCAGCTAGATGTAGCTTAAATTCTGACATTGAGATTTGTGTGGGAGTGGACTGTGCAACTTCCTGAAAGGAAAGGAACATTACTGTCACTTCCCCTTTCCCTTTTCCTTCTGACTGGAACGGGTCATGATGGCTGGTGCTAGAGCAGCCCTCTTGGACCGTGATGGGGCCTTGGAAATGGGGCTATGCATAGTATATAAACAAGCTAGAAAGAGCCTGGATCACTGGCACTAGGTTACATCACATCAGCCCTGGACCTCCTTCCTGGATTTCTACATGAGAGAAAAATAAACTTTTTTATTTAGGCCACTTAATTTGGTATTTCTATCACTCACAGATGAGCCTAATGTAATGCTGACTAATATACCTGCCTTGAGTATTAATGGTAATAGCAACAGTAATAATAAGTAAAACAGTAGCTACAACTTTAAACACCAATTATGTTCCAGGCACTGTGCTCAGCACATTAAAATACAGAATCCCATTTAATCCTCACAGCAGCCAATAAAGCTGATGATGAAACTGAGGTTTAGAAGGAATAAGTAACGTGCTAAAGTTGATATACTAATAAAAGCTGAGGATGGGATTCCAAATGCTAGTCTAAATAAAAAAAAAAAAAAGGAGGGCTGAAGTTCGGAATTAGGAAAGAGAGAAGCAGCCGATGGGAAGGAGGTGACCCAGCAGCCCCCTTTCTCCACACATCCCTTGAGCTTCAGGCTCTGATCCCTGTTAAATATGTCCCAAATGGGGAGCACTTTAGGTCTTATTATTTATTGAATCCTTAGAACCATAGTCCGCAAACTGCACAACAAAGCCTCAGAGAACCCTCAGAGCTGCCTCGGGATAACTCAGATTTTCAAGGGAAACACAGCGGTACTTGACATCTGTCAGCCCCAGCATGAACCTCTAGCTTGAAGTAGCTCACAGTTTCAACATTATTTACTGTGCTACATGTCTTTCGAAGCTAGAATTATTGGGGAAAGAGTGCACTGTTTCTGCCAGAGAGGTTAAGCTGGTAAGAAGCAGGCCTGGAGCTGCTGGTGGCCTTCCCTGGTGACGGAGACAAAGCAGAGGACAGCAGGGCCAAAAGACCCTAATGCCGCCACTTGAGTACCTATATCCAGCTATCCTGAAATCCAGGCTTTTTAGCCCCATGAGCCCCTTAGATTGGGTTTTTGCCACTTGCAACAGAAAGAATCTTGGTCAATGCATTATGGTAGTTTGAAACTGTATGTACCCCCAGAAAATCGTGTTCTTAAAGCTAATCCATTCCTGAGGGTATAGACCTATTGTAAGTAGGGCCTTTTGATTAGGGTTGCTTCAGTTAAGGTGTGGCCCAGGGAGGCTCTTAATCCTCCTACTGGAGTACTTTATAAGAGAATGAAATTCAGATGAAAAGAGAAAGCTAAGGAAGCAGGAGGCTGGGGGCAACAAAACCTGGGAGAGAAGGAAAAGACCAGCAGTCCCACCACGTGCTTTGCCATGACAGAGGAGTCCAGGATCACCAGCAGCTGGTCTTTGGGGAGAAAGCACTGCCTGATGATGCCTTGATTAAGACATTTTTCTCAGCCTCGAAACTATAAGCTGGTAAAGGAATAAATCCCCATTGTAAAAGCCACCACATTTCTGGTACATTGCTTCGGCAGCTCTAGCAGACTAAAACATACATCTTAAGTGGGCTTTGAAAATTAGCCAGTGGGATAGAGTTGAAAAAAAAGGTCTTGCATTTAAGGTAATTCTTTAGAAGTTTAAAGAAACCAAACTATGGGTTCCCATTGACAAATAAGAGAACTTTAAAAAAAATTAGAGATGGGGAGGATGGGTGAGAGGTGGAAATGAAGCCCCCTACTGTGGTCCTAAATCATTCTGACCCACCAGGGCATAGTAGTTTCCCTGGGAAAGAGGAAGAAGGCATCTCTCCACCTCTCCAACATGGAGATGTCCATAAAATTGCCCAAGACATCTCACCAATCTCCTGTCCTTACCAACAGAAAACACACCTATATAAATTTCAATCCATCTGCTCCATAAACCAGTCCAAGGCTAGGGCTAAAAGCTGTGGACTATTTTCTCAGGCACTTACTATCTTTGTGATTTTGGATTGTTTCCAGCATCAAGCCTCAGCTTCCTTGTTTATAACATTGGGATTTTAATTCCTTTTCCAAGATTGCGGTGGGAATTATACTACAAAAGGCATGTGAATGCACCTATCAGAGCACATAGCACAAGTAGACACTTGGTAATTGTGACTCCCCTCCATCCCCTTCCATCTCACAGGGATGGGCACACATGAAACATTTATATAGGATGATTGATCCTTATTACATTGAATTTACTTAGCATATCCATGCACATTGAAACAAATGAAGAGCACCATTTTATATTTAGGTTAAGACATTAAAATCTGAGCAATCTCTCAACTACACCAGCCAACAATTATGAACACCTTCCATGTGCTAAGCAGTGTGCCAGACCCAATAACATAGGGATGAATACCACATAGCCCTGAGAGCGTTCCCAGTCCAGCATTGACCATTAGGATTTTTATGGAGCAAAGATGGCTGCTTTAAAAGACTCCAATTTTGGGGGTTAGGTGGTTAGTTAATCCAAATACCTCCCATGTGACAACCACAATCTTGACACAACATACGCATAATTGTTCTGTTAGTGCTTGAACACTTCTCCTGACGGAATATTTGCCTCCACCCAAGGTTGCCTAGGTTGCCTTCACACAGCTCCAGCCATTAAGAAGTACAGATAGGAAGTTTTCTCTGACCTTAAAGTGTCAACTATTCTATCAGCTCTCTGCCTGAATCTGACAGAGAACAAAATGGGAATTAGATACGTGTGGTGGTTTCAGCATGAGACAGTTACTCACTTTAATGCCAAATGCAAAACAGAGAAGAAGGAGGGATGCATTTGCCAAAGGGAGCCCTCCCCATGGGTTTTGGCTTAGCCCCAAACTATTTGACAAAGAGTCACAAAGATGGCATGGTCAGAGCAAATCAAGCAAATGGATGTGTTGCTCCAAGGGTAGAGAAATAGTTGGCCTCCATGAAAACAATTTTTAAATTATTATTAACAGTTGCTCTCAAGTTAGAGTCTGCCTGCCTTTTCACTTTTTATTTTCAAAAAATCCCTCCCTTTCTTAGTCATTGGAAGCCCTGATCTTCAAAATGGCCACTTCTCTTTAAGTTAGTTTCTTCTTTCTAGACCTGCACAGTCCAACACAGTAGGCACTAGCCACATTTAAATAAAATTCAAAATTCAGTTCCTCAATCACACTAACCGCATTTCAGGTGTCCAGTATTCACATGTGGCTAGTGGCCACTGTATTGGATGGCGCAGACATAGAACATTTCTTTTATTGCGGCAAGTTCTGTTGGACAGCCCTAATCTATTCTACAGTGACCTTGCCCTCATATTTTCTTATTAATCAGACAGACCCAGAGTTTAATCGCATTCCACATCTTAGTAACTGTAGGACTTTGGACAAGTTACTGGACCCCCCTGAGCTCTACTTCAAATTCATCCTCTAAGAGGATGCCTCTGGAGATGCCTCAGTCCACACACATTTTTTTAGACCTCTCATTACATGTAACATAGGACTTGAGTTATTGATGCATATTTCTGGCTTTTGCACAAGATGATGGGATCCCAGAGGCACATTCATCCCGCAGTGCAGAACAGAGAGTGGGGCTCGTCAATAGGATGCAATTCATGTCTCTCTTGCAGCCTCAGAGGAAAAAAAAAAAACTTGAATAACTAAGAGATTGGTTGAATAGGACATTAGTGGGTCAACGTAATAACAGTAGAGAAACAAATGTTTACTGAACCTTTACCATGTAGCAGGCACAGTGCTCAATGTCTTACATACATTTAATCTTCACAGAAATCCAATGAGTTAGACCACAGGCTGGGAAATGTACAGAGTGTCCCTGTGGGACACTAATGGGGTCAGCCCTTTCCTGAGTTACGAGCCCCGCTGCTGCCTCACCCTGTAGCAGGTGCTGAGCTAGAATCAAGCGGCAAGATGACCAGAGGCCCCAAAGCTTGGGTTTGCACAACCAAAGCAGCTTAGGTGATGGAGGGTGAGGCCATTTACATTGGATAGGAATTGGGTGAAGGGTTGAGACTTAACTTTCCAAATCATTATTTTTAAATCATAGTGGAAATTCTCTATACCTTCTGCATAATTTTTATGTAAACCTAAAACTGCTCTAAAAATACAGTCTATTTTAAAAATCCTAAAGGACACTCAGGATTTCTGCCAAAAAAAAAAAAATATATATATATATATGCATGTTTATTCACTTTGACTTAGCAATTTCTCTTTGACAACTTATTCTAAGGGAATTATCAGGAATGTGCATGCATCACAATTTAGCCACAAGGAAATTCATTATAGCAGGAGTTCTTAACCTTTTTTGTTCCATGGACCCCTTTGCCACTCAGGTGAAAACCATGGATGCCTTACCAAGTCCACACTATACTGTGTATTATTTAATGAAGATATCACACTCTCACCAACATGTCCCTACAAGAATAATGTTTTTTTTTAATTTCAGTTCAAGTTCACAGACCCCTGGTTAAGAACCCCTGCATTATAGCATTGTTATGAAAGGGTAAAAATAGAAACAAACTAAATGTCCAACAATTGGGGACTGGTTAAACAAATCATACTGCAAAACTAGTCATTCACAAAATAATGTTGGAGATAATTATTTAATGCCATGGAAAAGGTTTTATGCCATATTAAGTGGGGAAAAAGCAGGTTACAAAGCAGTCTGCATCTTATGGCCCAGTTTCTGCTAGTAGAGGAAGAGAGGGAGATCTCTGGAAGGAAAAACACCAAGTGTTAATTCTGGCTAGAAGAATTCAGGTGATATTTTCCCTTTCTTTTGATTGATTGTAATTTTTAGCCTTCTACACTTAACATGTAATTTCTTGTTGAATTTAATATTTTTTTAAGTCTGGTTTTTAAAAATCTTCTAGGGAACCATTTTTGAAATCCTCATTTCCCCCTAGGTTCTCTCTCTCTCTACCTCTCTCACGCACACACAGGCACACACACCCTGACTCCTGTGCCATCTCCTTAAAGTGATGTTACCTCACTGGAGGAGTCCAGCTCTGGGTGGACTTACAGTGATGTGCACATAGCACTTTCCCATTCCTGGGCTAACAATTAGCCTGTGGTTTTTATGTGCAAGGCTATTTATTTTCCAATCAGAGGCATTGAGTCGGGACTTCTGGGGGTAAACTGGTAGCTCTGGGCAGCTTTGAAGCATCACAAGTGGGAGGTTTTGTGCTGGGAAGATTTAGGAGGGCAGGCTCTCTCTAGGACTGTTTTATTGGCGTCTTTTACATATGTATAGCCTCAGAGTGGGGTGGGTGCCCAGCTCAGCTCAGACCTCCCCAAAAGCCAAAAACCTCAGAAACCAAGGGGAACGTTGGAAATTTCTAAAACATTGCCCCCCTTGGGCCCCTCCTAGACCATAATCTTAGAGATCCCTTCCTTTTTTTTCCTTCTTAGAGATGAAAAACATGGACTTGGGAGCCACGCAGACGTGGTGGGAACCATGGGCAAATTACTTAACGTTTCTGAACTATAAATAAATTCCTCATCTGTAAAATGGGCCGATAATAGTTGCTATTTCATATCAAAGACTGTTGCAAGAAATAAATAAGAATTTGCCTGTGAAATGTTTAGCACAGGGCCCTGCATAGAGGAAGAAATCGTTCAAGGATAGCTGTTAACACTTTCTCCCTCCCTTTCCCTCTTCCCTTTATCACTTCCTTGCTTCCTATTTTTCCTCCCACCTACAGGTTAAAGCTGCTCTGACTTAGTCCTGGTCCCAGTGCTAATAGACTGAGAGACTCCCCTCTCCATTAGTCCTCAGCCCTCTACCCCAGAAATTTTGCAAACCCCCCCAGCTCCAAACACACACAAACACACACACACCCCAGCTCCGAATGTGGTTTTCAATGTGGCCTTCCCACTTCCCGTTGACTCAGGCCCTGGTACAGGGACAAATTGGACGAGCAGAGTATAAATGTTACCACTTTGGCTCCTCCTCAAGTGGGGCCGAGCACAGATGTTTGCAGGGGCAACGGTGGCCCGGTAAGAATGGGGGCATTGTGTGCGGGCTCACACAAAGGCCCAGTGGCCCCACTCGGCTGCCAGCCTCCCGAGCATCCCCTCTTTACGCATTGATTTATTAGGCCAGGGATGAATGAAAACGTAATTAATATTACTGAAGCATTAGAGTCTATTTAATTTAAATGCCACTGAATATTTCACTTTCAGCTGGGAGTGACAATGTGCTCAGGCCCGGCTGGTGAAAGCCGGGGCCATCTGTTACCCCGGCGAAGGAGGGAGACAAGGGAGACCGAGAGTGCGGGGCTTTGTGGACATTCCAAAGGTCCAGAATCATCATTCAACTCAAGGGCAGCCAAACCACATTCCTCCACAGGAGCCCCTCGGCCTGGAGGGGGCTGGGAGAACCGGGAGGGGGAGAATGCTGAAAATGAGGAGACCCTCACCACGCAGAGCCACACAGAGAAAGTCCACCGGGAGCCCAGGACGCTGGAAAAGACACAAATACCAGGCTGATCAGGGAATCGCTGTGTTTTGAAGACTAAGGGCTGACAAGCTGGAACTATGCTGTCCAACACCGTAGCCACTAGCCACAGGCAGCTATTTCAACTTAAATTAAAATAAAATAAAATTAGTAACTTAGTACCTCCTTCCCACTAGCCACACGCTTCAAGTGCTCAGTAGCTACATACAGCCACTGTATTGGATAATGCAGTCAAACATTTCCACCACTCCAGAAAGTTCTAGATAGCGCTGACCTAGAAGGCAGGTGAACTTCCATAGTTAGAGAGAGAATGGCTTCCAGAAATCTGCCTGAGAAGTCCTGATTGGCTTTAGGGCTCTCTGGGCCTCCAGGAATTGTCTGAGGGTCAAGAGCAGTGCCACGGAGACAGATCCTGTAGGTTCAAAGCCCGGTTCTGTCATCTGTAATTTGGGTGACCTTGAGCAAGTTATCAAATCACTGCATATCTCAGTTTCTTCTCTGTAAAATGAAGATGATAATGGGACCTGACTGACTGTTATGGGGGGGGGGGAATAATTGTAAAGTGCTCCTGGCAGTCTTGGCGTGCAGGAAAGGTACAATTTACATGAGCGATTGTCAGTGGAAGGGGCTAAAGGGGAGAAAGGTCTTGGACTATAGGGGAAATGTTGACCTCAAGTGTCTGAGCTGAAGGGACTTGTGAGTTTTGAACTCGAGAATCTAAATCTCCAGGCAGCCAGTTGGGAGCCCAATCCTGGGTTTCTGGATTTCTGGGGCTGGGGGTGAGCGTGGGGGTCCCAAGGCACTTGGAGCAGCAGCAGCCGCAGTGGCAGGA
>PVKH010002008.1:0-28422 GCA_004027955.1 Chaetophractus vellerosus
AACATTGATATAAAGGTAGTGGCCATCAGAGATTCTGAGGGGAGGGAGAGGAGAGATTATGTGTAACATAGGGCATTTTGGGGACATTGGAATTAACCTTCATAACATTGCAATGATGGATACAGGCCATTACACATTTTGTCAAAACCTATAAAATTTTGCAGTGCAAAGTGTAAACCATATTGTAAACTATAGACCTCGGTTAGCAAGAGTTCAATATGTGTTCATCAATTGTAACAAATGCACAACACTAATGAAAGATGTTGTTAATGGGGGAAAGTATGGGAGGGGGAGATTTTGGAGTACATGGGAATCTCTTATATTTTTGATGTAACATTTATGTAATCTAAAACTTCTTTAAAAATAACAAAAGAATAAAAATTCAGGAAAAGAAATGAGAAGGATCAAACTGATTCATTACAAGAGATCAACTATACTTAAAGGAAGCAGAAATGAAGGACATGAGAGATCAAAATTATAAAATGTACAACAAATAAATGACAAAATCGTTGAAAGAAATTCCCTCTTATCAGTAATAACTTTTAATGTAAATGGATTAGACTTTCCAATCAAAAGACATGGATTGACAGAATGGATTTAAAAAGCATGATCTAACTATTTGTAATTTATTTGTTTATTTTTAAAGATTTATTATTTCTTTATTATATATCTCCCCCTTTCTGCTTATTCTTGCTGTGTTCATTTTTGCTGTCTTCTGTGTCTGCTTGTCTCCTCCTGCTGTGGGGACCCGCTGTGTCAGCTTATCAAGCAGCGGCTTGCCCTTGATCACGGGGGCTTGTCCTTGCTTGCAGGGGCTTGCCCTGTCCACAGCAGCTTGCCCTGCCTGCGGTGGCTTGCCTTGGTGGTCTGCCCACTCAAGGATGCCCTGGGAACTGAACCCGGGGCCTTCCATGTGGTAAACCAGAGCCCTACCAATTGAGCTACAGCCAGTTCCCCTATTTGTAATTTAGAAGAGACTCTCCTTAGACTCAAAGACATAAGGAGGTTGAAACTGAAAAGATACAGAAAACAGCATCAAAAGTAATAAAATGTACATGAATAAATTTAAGCAAAGAGGTGAAGGACTTCTAAATAGAAAAGTACAATTATATGTATTAGGTATTTTTTTTATTGTAGGTTAACTCTCTTAGTTTGTGAGAGCTGCTTTCACAAAAACCATGAACTGCTTTTGACTTATTAACAGGAATTTATTTGCTTACTGTTTTGAGGCTAGATGAATTACAAAATCAAGAAGGCAGCAAGGCAATGCTTTCTCTCCAAATTCAGTAGCATCCTGGTGGTATCTGTCAGCAATCCTTGGGGTTCCATGTCTTTTTTCTGCCTCCACTTCCACATCAATGTCTTCTCCTTTCCTGTCTTCTGTTACTTCTGGGCCATTTTATAGGCCTATACTAATCAATAGTAGGACCTACTCTCATTCAGTTGGGCCACACCTTAATTAAAATTACATCTTCCAGAAGTTCTATTTACAATGAGTTCATACCCACAGGAATTCGGACTAAGAACATGTGTTTTTTGGGGGTACATAATTCAACCTGTCACATTATCCAAAGCAATTTACAGATTCAACACAATTCCTGTCAAACTCCCAGCAGCATAATTTTTTGCAGAAATAGAAATGGCGATCCTCATCTTCACATGGAGTGGCAAAGGGCCCCAAACAGCAAATCAATCAATATTAAAAAAAGAAGAATATCGTTGGAGAGTTTACATTTCCTGATTTCAAAATTTACTACAAATCCACAGTAATCAAAACATAGTGGTACTGTCAAAAAGATAGACATACATACTAATGGAATAGATTGATAGTCCGGGAATGAACTCACACATCTATGTCCAACTGATTTTTGACAAGGGAGCCAAGTGCAATAAATAGGAAAAGAAAAGTCTCTTTAACAAACATTACTGGAAAATCTGGATATTCACATACCAAAAAATTAAATTGGCCCCTTACCTCACATTGTTACACAAAAATTAACTTTAAATGTACTATGGACCTAAAGGAACTTCTAAGAATTAAAACCATAAAGCTCTTAGAGGAAAACATAAGAGAAAATATTCATAACTTTGGATTTGGTAGTGATTTCTTAGATATGACACCCAAAACATGAGAAACAAAAGAAAACATAGATTAAATAGACTTCATCAAAATTCAGAACTTTTATATATCAAAGGATATTTTCAAGAAAGTGCTACTAGTGAACAACAAAACTACAAACAACCCAATTGAAAAATGGGTAATGGACTTAAATAGATATTTCTACAAAGAAAATATACAAATGGTAAATAAATACATTAAAAGATGCGCAACATCATTGATCATCGGGTAAATGTGAATCAAAACCAGAATGAAATACCTCTTCTGATAGTCTAATGATGGCTTTTATTAAAAATTAATAAAATTGCAAGTATTGGTCAGGGTGTAGGAAAGTTAGAACCCTTCAATATTTCTGGTGGCACTGTAAAATGGTGCAGCCACTGTAGAAATCAGATTAGTGATTCCTCAGGAAATTGTTAATTAAATTATCATACGAACTGCCAATTTCTTTTCTAGCTATATACCCCAAATAATTGAAGCAGGGTCTGGAACAGATATCTACACACCAATGTTCATAGCAACATTATTCACAGTAGTCAACTCATGGAAGCAACATTGATATCCATCAACAGAAGAATGGACAAACAAAATGTAGTACATACTCACAATGTAATATTCAGCCATAAAAAGTAATGAAGTTCCGATACATGCTACAACATGGGTGAACCTTAAAGACATTGTGTTGAATGAAAAGGAACCAGGCACAAAAAGGCAAATATTGTATGACTTCCTTGATCTGAAATACCTAGACTATAAGTTACCAGGTGTTGGAGTGGGAAATTACTGCTTAATGTGTGAAAGGGTTTGTTTGAGGTGATAAAAATAAAAATTGGGTAAGAGATTTTGGTGGTGGTCATACAACATTGTGAATGTAATTGATACCAATGAATTGTGCAATTGAAAGTGGTTAACATGGGAAATTTTGAATTTTATGTATGTTATTGCAATACATAGTTTTAAAATAAAGAAGGCAAAGGGCACTTGTTCTGATTATATCAAGGAGCTGTACAAAATGACAGTTTCCCACGGAACTGAGATTGATATGGTCAGACAAAAGAACAACTCAAAGAAGTCCAAATGGCAAGTAAGTGTGCATTTACTGGGGGCTTACATGGAATCCTTGTAGTAGGCAGTAGAAAGAGAGATGACAGTTCCAAGCTTGATCGTCAGTGCCTGTGGAGAAGCTGGTGGGCCTTTTGTCATGGCATAAGCATAACTCTAAAAGAATCAGCACTCTGCTCAAGATTAAAAGTACATATGTTTAAAGATGTTTAGCAAGACATACGGTGGTGTGCCTGACTTCTACAAAATGCTTCTTTGTAACCAAAGAAGCAGAGGTTCATACTGCTTATGCAAGAAAGGAAAAGTCACCAACTAAGATCTACTTATTCTCAGGTAATTGTTTCCTGAGACATGTCTTGTGACTAGATCAATTTATCTTACAGTTTAATTTAAGGAAAAGGCAGTAAGGGCATAAATTGGTACAATTTCTCTGGATGGTAATTTGCAAATATCTATCCTAACCTTGAATAGATGCATCTTTTGGTACAAGATGTCAGATAAGGTTAATTTCCTTGGGCTGCTAGAACAAAGTATCACAAATTTGGTGGCTTAAACAACACAAATTTAATCTTTCACAGTTCTGGAAGTTAGAAGTCTGAAATTAAGGTGTTGGCAGAGCCACACTCTCTCTGGTCTCTAGGGAAGAATCCTTGTCTCCTACTTTTGGTAGAATCTGTTCTTGTTGCATCCAGGTTTTCGTAGGTCCTTGTATTCCTTGCTTGTGGCAGCATATCTCCATTATCTTCTCTGACTTCTCATGGATTTCTTCCCTTGTCTTTCTGAATCTCAAATATCCCTCTCCTTTTCTTATAAGGATACCAATCTTTAAGTAAAGACCCCCCTAAGTTCATGCTTATCTCACTCTGAGATCCTTAGCCCTGTATGCAAAAATCCAATTTGCAAATAAAGTCACATTTACATGTAAAAGGGGTAATGGCTTGGAAATATCTTTTGGGTTAGGACTTAGACTTGGCTTTTGGGAGGACTTGATTCAACCCCTATCCCACACAATCCCATACATGGCCAAAAGTGTATGTTCACCATAAGATTATTAGTATTTACAAAAACTGAAAACACAACCAGAATGTCTACCTTATTTGGCCTCGTTAAATAAATCTGCCAAACATACATATTGGAATACTGTGCTCATTGAACAGCATTTTTTACTTCTAAAATGATCTTACAATATACATATTATAATAATTGGCAAACAATTTCTTAAAGAATCTTCTGCATAAACCTAGTTGAACTATTTTGTTCCTTTTGTCAAAGATAATTGATTTGCTGAGAATCATGTACACATAATGTGTTTATAGTTGATCATTGTAGTTTAACAAGCATTTCTTGAAATTTATTAACATGGATTGTTTTGTGTCTGAAGATTATGTTTCATTTCACAATTTGTAGATATGCACATTTAATGTCTATCAATAAGGTTGCATGTCTCTGCTATGCAGATTTTTCCCTCAAAATGTTATTGAAAATACAAATATATCTAGATGATATTCAATTTCCATTGCAAAGATTATCAAGGTTGTATAATTAAAAAGAATAACATATTCAAGAATTGCAAATAAATTTTCTCTTTATAATTTAGAAGTATTATGTTTTATAAAGACATAATAACCACAATTTCATATATATTAAAAGCATTTTATTTAGAGTACATAAAATATTTAAGCTCACCATATGTAATGGTTTGACAGTTTTATGTAATTATGAATTCCAAAAATATAAATTGGATCATGCTTGTAAACTGATCGGTTCATCTGGGCAGGATTGGTTTATGATAAGGGCATTAACTGGGCCACGTCAGGAGGGTGTTGGGCCTCGCCCCTCGGTGGGTGTGGTCTCAAGTGTAAAGGCTAGGCAGCAGATTTGAGTGGCAGAGATTTGAGAAGCAGTTCTGATGTTGGAGAGAAGCGCTCCAGGAGAAGATAAGTGAGCCGTTCGCCCGATAGTCTACAGCTGACCTTGTGGAGAGACGTAAAAGCATAGAAAGCCTCATGGTCTACAGCTGAACTTGTGGAGGAAACAGAAGCTAAGCCTGGAGAGAAACGAAGTCCCGGGAACAGAGGAACCCAGAAGCCTGAACCCTGGAGACATCGGCAGCTGTCCTGCTCCAACACGTGGACTTTGGTGAGGGAAGAAATTTATGCTTTGTGGCCTGGTAACTGTAAGCTTCTACCCTAAATAAATACCCTTTATAAAGACCAACCAATTTTGGTATATTTCAAAAGGCACCCCTGTGGCTGACTAATACACCATATATTTAGCTCATTCAAATAAATACTATGTGAATACATTTAAACATACAGCTTAAACTAATTGTCAATGCTTGGCTTATATTTTTAAGTGGATGGCCTTCCTATATGTGGCCTTAATTTTTATATATATATTTTTAAATTATAAACAAATATAATGAAGTTTCATAAAACAAGGAGGCAAAATATTAATGTTTTAATATTTAGATGCTACAACTTTGTGTGTAATTAAAAATTGAATTATGGACATAGATTAAATCAAAAGACATAAAAAAGTTGAAGAGTTAGACATAAGATTACCCACATATGATTACAGAAGAATTTAGGTTCTGATCTTAATTTGCTTATAAAATAAGTAATGGTGCCAATTGCTAACTTCATCTGGGAAAGAAACGCATTATAACCTAAATAACTTGAATATTCCAGACAAAAGCTTTCTTCTAATTAAACTATCTGTATAAATGAATTGACTTTCATTCTTCAAAAGAGTTAAAAAAAACAGAGGAAAATATGTTATATATTATGCATATTTACTTAACAAGATAACCCAGGTTTGCCTAAGAATGGAAATCTGACTAGAGGTAGCATATTTTAAGGGTACATTTAATGGTATAATTCAACCTTATGAAGCATTTTGTTCAGCAATTCTCAAAGACAGTGAGTAGCATGACACAGAGATGTTAACTGCTAAGTTCACAGATTAACGTTCACCAAAATGACTGTACTGGTATGCCCCATTGCCTCCTTATTTCTATCCCTGAGGGCATTTTGAATGATAAACAAAGTGCTTGTGATTATCAACCCCATTTCTAATAAACAATAAGCATCACAGAAGAGCAAAGTCTTATTTTTTCCTTTCTAAATTGTCTTCACTATTGTTTTTTAATAAGATAGATAGATAGTTCTCTCTATTTTTTAAAATGACCTTTGGAAATTTCATATGTGTACCACAGTCCTATAACAATATATGATTTATTTTCAGTAGAATCTTATGATTCAAACCAGCACTACTGAGTAATAGCTAGAAATGAAGAGCACATTAAGTTTTTGAAACAGTACATCATTCAGAAATCTGTCATCTAAGACATAATGTCCAGTTGACAAATCTATAAATTAATTTACAGGCATGAAAATGCTTCAATTTGCAGAGCTTATCTATCCTCTTTTGGTGGCAAACATTGTTTTAACTAGAAAAAAGCCTGCAGAAAACATGGTATCATTTTTCATATTGTGATTTTTATTCTTTCTTGTGAAATTGGATATATTCAATCTTTAGCTACAATACAATCATAACATTCTACCTAGAAAGTTTTTAAATGAATGGCTTACAATTGCATAGTAATATTTTTATATCTTCTGTGGTACACACAGCATCCTTTCCAAGTGAGATATGCAAACTTGGGCCAGTCAATGAATTCCTTTGACCAAGAATTAACAATAACTTCTTTGTTTGGTAACCTGGGAAGAAAATGACCACAATATAGTTTCCAATTAAATCTGACATTAGATTTGACTTTTGAATAAAATGCATTATGTTAATATATAAATAGCATTTAATTTTAATTTTAAGAATGAAAGTAGCTTCTAGAGTCCTTCTACTGAGGGAAGGGGGTTAATGGTGCCACAGAACCCTTCACTGGGCTTCTTACTTTTAACAGAATATCTTCAGAACAAATGCATTATTCTGGTGCAGACACAACCACAGGCTTTCCTGGATGTCAAGGCCTATCTTTAATAACTGGTGCTTATTTAATCGAGACAAATGCAGCTCTCTAAATGACTGGCAGCTTAAAGTCTGCCAGATCTGCCAGCTGTTATCTTTCAAATAAGAGTGAAATCTAACAGCTTAACACTGTGCAGTGACAGCAGAGCATGAAGGCCATAAATATACATCTAAAAATGAGTACAATATATCTACTTTTTCTAACCTTATATGGGAAAACAATTTTACATTATTCATCTGTTTTAATTCTTTTGGAAAATGAGGTTAGTTAATGTGGCTTAATATTTTAAAAATTCCAGATATGCACTTTGCCAGTAAATTGATTCTAGAAAGTAACTTACCCTTTTTTCCTTTTAGTAGATATATTTGGTGCAGTTGAGAGGCAAGGGAAGGAGAATAAAAGATTCCCATAAGGGAGAATGAAAGACCCATCCTCCTGTTCTGTTTTCACTTTCCAGTTCAATTTCATCTATACTTTGTAAAAAATTGACAACATTTTTTAGGACAAGATGGTTATTTGATGTAATAATAACCCAGTGTTTCCAATGACATTAATATGGCAATATACTTTTAATAACCCACCTGCCTTTGGACAGTCTCCCTTGGGAAAGCTGATTACATTGGATGTCACCAGAAGTCAATGTAATGACAAGTGCGCAGTGCTTTTAGTTGCAGCAACCATTTGTTGAATACTTTTGATCTCCCAAGTAGGGTGCAGTGTACTTTATAGATACATATATTTAAACATACATACTTTTTAACAAATAAATTTTATTGATACATATTAATAAAGCATAAATCCATCCACAGTGTACAATCAATGGTATTTGGTATAATCACATAGTTGTGCATTCATCACTTAATATAGAATTTCCATTATTCTAATAATAAAAATAAAAAACAAAAGAGACAAACAAACAATCCAAAAAAAAGCACTCATCACTGCTCAATTTCTCTATGCTTTCTGTCGTACATAACTGCTATTCTGTTTCTGCCTCCCTAGTTTGTGTTTATGTTTTGTAAAAAATGTCTTATATATGCAATATCACCCATATTCATATTTCATATGAGATTTCACTATGCTATAGTCATATGTTTCTTTTTTTTAACTTTCCAGCTGGTAATAAACATGTCTTCAGACTTTCCCTTTCAACCAATGTCATATCCATATAACAGCTCTGCTAGTCACAAATACCATAATGTGTTCACACCATTTCCATTCATTTCCAAAGATTTATATATAACTTTTTTCATCAATTCTGCACAGATTAACCCTCAGCTTTCCTTCTCTACCCTCATTCTATTTCCTGGTGACCTATATTCTAATTATTAACTCCATGATAAAGTTGTGAAGCATATGACAACATGGAAGAAGCTGGAGGACATTATGTTGAGTGAAGCAAGCCAGACACAAAAGGACAGATAGTGAATAATCACCCTAGTATGAACTAAATAAATTGTGTAAGCTCATGGAGTTAATAATTAGAATATATATATTCTTTTAATTCTCACAAAAACTCTCTGAGGTGTGCGCATTAGTTAAGGGAGACACTAAGAGTCACACAATAAATAAGCTTTGACTTCAAAGCTCTTAACCATGAATTTTTTTTCTCTTCATAACTAATAAAATGAAAGACAGGATGTAATATACTTCCCTCATTACTGCTTTAGGAATTTTGGTATCATTCCAATAATATCAATTGCATGATATATATCATGATGACATTGTATGAAAGAAAAATTACCAGTAACTGTCAAAGAAAGTGAATTTGTTTTAATACGTATTAAACTAATTTTCATGCATTGGAAATCAAAGTGTTCATGCAGGATAGTGATATTTAAAATTTGGTGAATAATAGGGCTTTTAAAAAAAGTTAGCTAACAACCATTACAATGCCATTGATCATGTGCAAAGATATATTTGCATTATGCTTGTTAAAAATACTAAAGTCTTTTGCAGTAAAAGAAATGAGGAAAATTAGGAATGGCAGAATTTAGGAGACTTAGTCAGTGAACTTCTCTGTTAAAGTGATGCAGTGTAGGGTAGCATTGTGGAAGACTATTTAAGGATTATTCTAAGGACATGCCAGACACAAAGCTGGCTTAACTGATTTACATGGAATAATCAAGGTCAGAAAACAAAATGGTTGACACAGGAATGATGAGGCTGCCACTTATGACCCATGGTTAAGAGAACCTGGAAGTACACTCTCTAAAAATCATTTCATGGATTGAATTGTACAATGCAGTAGCACTGTACAAGCAGGAGAATTGGCAGCAGTTGAAATCAAGAGGTCGAGCCTCCTGTGATGTGAGGTGGTAGTTAAGCACAAAGCCAGAGGATATCCTTTGTGTCAGAAAAAAAAATCATGAGAAAATTCTCTAATTTACAGAGGAAATTAAATATCTGGTATCTTTTTGGTTTTTCATTAAAACACATTAATTCCTTTTTAGCTAACTTAGTTATATTTTACTTCTTTCATCTACTTTGCAAATGTTAACTCTGCTTTCTGCATGAATATCTTACTCTTATTGCTCTTTTGAATATTCAAGTTATTTAATTTCCTATAATCTGCACTGGCCTAAAAGCAAATGTGGAACTAACATTGCATTTCCCTACAAAACTCCTCTTTCAAGTTTCAGAACACTCTCTGATTTCGATCTGGCAGCACATCCAAATTAGAGAGGGTTATTACTGATCACATCACTTCACAGTCTGTTGGATGAATAAGGAATAAGTGTCTTCTGCAAACACTTGTATCATGGGCCCCTACCCATTCTCTAATTCCATAAAGTCCCTGAGTAAGGGAGAATTGCTCCCCTGTATGTGAAAAGAGACATCTTTTTCTCCTCACATCATTCTAACCCAGCATCTACTGTGGCTTGGTTTATTTTTTATTTTTTAGTCCTACCCAGAATATTAAAGATCCATTAATTTATATTTCTTTTCATGATTAATTAACAATGCCTTATCATATGTAATTGAACCTTACACAGATTGTTTTTGGAATTCTTATATCATAAATCATTCCAAATCTAAATTGTTATGTCCAATAATATATTATTTTGCCTCTATCTGACAGCTATACCTGACTGCACTAGATTGTCCCTTCCCACTGAGCCGGGTGTTTGCACAGTGCTTTGAGATTCTCCCAGGCATATACACCAAGAGAGGACATGGTTTCATTTAATTATAGTGGCAAAAACAAAACAAAACAGAAAACCACTATCAAAAAGTTAATTTCACACACACACACACACACAAAATTAATTTCACAAGTTTGGAAAATGAATGGACTACATGTGCAATTGTATGACTCTTGATATCACAAAAGTAAATGGGATTATTTTAAATAGTAGTGAATATCTCCAACTTAGTCATGTCCCAAATTAAATTCACTTATTATGTCTAATAGGAGGACCCACTCTATTTGCATATAATATAGAACCAGTGGGTTGTTCAAAGGTTGTTATGCTTAATTTTTGCTCTGACTACCATTAGGACAGAAAATTGAACTTTAATAGTCTGAAAAAATATTTTATACAGAATTTAACAAGAATATTGTTATCCCCAATATATAAGGATCTATACTTCCTTTTATTAAGCAATTCAATCATTTCTTCTTCTCTAATAATTCTATTCTCATTTTAAAAATGAGTTTTTATATAAAATTTAAAGAAAATGAGTTTTTCAGTCAATAAAAGAAAAACACTGCAATAATGCAAAATAAAATTGAGTCAAGCAATGAAAAATGTTTATGGGCAAATATGAAGTATGCATTACATATTATATTGTTTCCCAAGAAGAAAATCATCTCTAAATATCCTGATAGTTAAGATATAAAAGGAAACATTATTACTTTATTTTCATTAAAAACATGAAGCACATCAGTGGATTGGAAGAATAATTTTGTCTTGTTAAAAATAATTTCTTTTTCTTAAGAAATATTAATATGCATGATCTTTTTAACAATTATAAGCATGTTTTAAGATTATTAAATAATAATTCTTTGAAAATATATCTGCATACATCTGAAATATGGTAGTGCAAGTAGCTAACATGAGCGACATAACCAGTAATTTAACTAGATTCAGGGATTTTATACTCTGTGAAGGTAAACACAATAGTTTTGTCTATTAGTAATGTTGACTATAAAGATAGGTATGTAGTAGGCCCTCAGTAAGTATATATTTTGAATAAGTGAATTAATGAATACTCTAGAAGAAGCATGATTAACTCATATTTTAATGAAGTCCTCTCAAACATTAAATACCTCACCTGAAACTCTGGCAATTGTTGGATATCAAACTCTTAAAGACCAAGATATTACCCATTATCACTATGTGTCCAAATAAATAAATAATAGATAAGTGAGTAACCTTAAAATAAGTATAGTGCTATATTTTTAAAACAAACTTAAAATTTTAGAACAGATTTAGGTTTCCAGAAAACTGATGAAGATAACACAGACAATTCCCATTTCCCAGAACCCAGTTTCCTCTATTATTAATGTCAACTTAATATGGTAAAATTGTCATAATTAAAAAACTACAATTGACACATTATTATTAACTGAAATCTATCTGGTAATATGCTCTATAGAGAATACTTCAGCTTTGGGTAAGCTTTTGGTATGGAAGAGTGGAGAATGTAAATTCTATTACATAACCTTCTTTACTGTCAAATGTACAACCATGTGTTTGTGAACTTTAACTTTCCAAGGACCTATATCAGTAGTCTAGGTAAGAGTGAAATGGTATCTAAGCTAAGACATTTCAGGTTAGAGGGTGGAGAATATATTTAAGTAGTAGATATTATATAAGATTAGCTAACATATTTTGAGTGTGGAAATTAAATTATTGCTCTATGACCAGTACAAAATGTGGGTGTGTACAATAGGTAGATTTTTGTCTCAACATACTACTTTAAGATGAAAATTGTTGTAGTCTAAAGTTTAGTGTGTGTGTGTGTGTGTGTTGTGTGTAGTATTTAGCTTTCCTTGAAGCAAAAACCAAATAGACTATAAGATTCTATTAAAAATATACATGATCACTTCAATTTGAAATATTTTATACCAGTTATCTTCCTTCTATAGAAATTTTAAGCACAGAAGGATTTGAAACTTTTACCTTGTATGTGTTCATTTTTCTTATTAAGGGATATTTTCAAATATAATTAGAGATGTTAATTTTATTCCTCAGATAGTTAAAAAGTGCCTTACCTATGGGGTGGAAGCATACATTTTGTTCCTGATAATTAAAAATATTCAGGATGTGAAATGATGTTTACATAAGACGTAAATGATTAGACCTCTGGAGTATGAACACATATCTGCTACTAAAATAATGGAGGAATGGGGATAGGGGTTTCTAAGTCTATTCTCTGTTGTTCTAAATAGAAATGCAGCCAGTAAATATTTCATCCCTCTATGTGTTCAGGTGTTTCTGGTTTACCTCTTCTCTACATTTGGAATTTCCAATTTGGCAAAACATTTTCTTTTCTCCTCGGAATTTAAAGTAATGATCATTAAAAAGAATGGTTTCTTTCCTTAGTTGAAAAAAATGGCTTCAATGAAGAAGAATAACTATTAAATTGAGGAGTCAGTTTGTTCTTTCCTCTAAGGCAGCATTAAATTAAGAATATCCCTTTGTATTCCAAAATATAATTCATCTCAAGTTTATCTTTATTGCTATTCTTTTCTTTCTTATGTTTATTCTTGTCAGCAAGTTTGAAAAGACAATTCTGTATTCTAATTCAAAACAGCATTAGCTCCTTTAATGTTGACATCTGTGTTGAATTTTTTGCCAAGCATTCTAACATTTGTGAGAATTCTGTCTTTGATATATGGAGGAATTGTTGGATGACACACAATGGTTAGAGATTCCTGCTACTAATTATATGTCTTTGAATGCTATATCATTTAGTTTATTCATTGTTTCTATTGATGCATTTTGTGGTGAATTGTCACTCTTAATATTGTTTTTGTTGTTTAATGTCTCGATGGTTTATGAATTGAATAGTAAGAACCAGACTGTCTGTCTCCAGAAAAGTAGAAAGCCTTTATGAAAGGTTTTCTATTTACTGCCATGATTTCTGTTTAGTACACCATGACCAAATCGGAAATTATACTCAGCAAGAAAATAGTATAGAAGGTTAATAGTATATTGCATTATATACACATGGAATACTTTTACACTATCTTTTGTATTTGTTAATATTATTTGTATAATAATAACAGAAAGGAGAATAAACACAGTTATCCAAGCCCTGATTGGCAGATTATCTAAAAATGGCCAATAAAAGTATTTCCAAAGGCTTCTTAGTCATAGAAATGTAAATGTTTTCAAATTTTCAGCTTTTATAGTTCAACTGTGTGGATTAATGTTAAGTGTTTTACGCTTATGCACATCTCAGCAGGACCTCATAGACGGTCAAAGTGGACACTACCCCAAAAAGTGGGGCTTCTGAGGGCTCTGGAGACACCCAGGTCCTGTGGTCATGGCTGATAGCTCCAGAGTTGGGTGCCTTGCCAGTGGGCCCTACTTTGGAGATTGTGCTCCTGAGCATGACAGAGTTGGACTCAGATGTGATTTCTCTACACATACCTCTTCTGTTCCTTTTGTTTGAACCTATAGTTGGTGCTGGAGTTGGTAGGTGTATATCCAGGAGACTTGGATCTCTGGGCTGTCCATGTGCCAGCTGGGCCCTGAGCCTCAGCAGGGTTGCAACACCTACTCTCCAGTTCATTGGACTCACCCAGGAGAGCTGATGGGGAGGTGAGGATGGACAACCACCACATCAAGGAACCGAGAGAGTCTTCAACTACAAGCAAGAGAGAGAGTCCCATCCATCAGCCATATGGGATCAAAGCCCCTCTCAATTAGAGGTGGAGTGGGCATTACCATCCCAGAATCCTCAGGATTGGCAAATAAATATGGACTAGAGTGGCCTTACTGGTGTACTACTATAGACTTATTATGATTCTTGCAATGAAAGAAATTATATCATTTTTTTTAAGATTTATTTATTTTATTACATATCTCCCCTTCCCCCCGCTGCGGCGACGCGCCGAGAGTGGTCACTGCGCAGGCGCGGCTTTCCCCGCTTGTGGGCCGTCTCTGCGTCCGTTCATGGCCGGCTTTCAGTTCGCGGGTGGCTGGCTGCGCTCCATCTGCGGGCGACCTGCCCTGCCCGTGGCGGCTCTTGCCATGTCCGTGGCAGCTTCTTGCCCTGCCCACGGCGGCTCCGGCCCGCCCATGGCGGCTTGCCATTCTCAAGGCGGTCTGCCCACTAGGAGAGGTCCCCGGGAATCAAACCCAGGGCCTCCCATGAGGTATGCCGGCGCCCTATCCACTGGGCTATCGAGCCGGCCCCTGAAAGAAATTATATCATTGATGTGGAGACAGTGGCCACTGGAGGTGCTGAAGTCAGGAAGAGAAAAAACAGGTGTAATATGGGGGCATTTTCAGGACTTGGAATTGACCTGGATGACATTGTGTGACAGATACAGGCTGTTATATATTCTGCCATAACCTACAGAATTGAATGGGAGAAAGTGTAAACTACAACGTAAACTATAGTCCATGCTTAGTGGCAATGCTCCAAAATGTGTTCACCACTTGCAATGAATGTATGACACTAATGACAGAAGTTGTTAATGTGGGGAAAAGTGGGAGATTTGGGGAGTGGGGCATATGAGAATCCCTTATATTTTTTTACATAACAATTTATATAATCTAAGTATCTTTTAAAAATAAATAAAAACTGTATTTAAAAAATATTGTGTTTTACATGTTAATTAATTTTTTAAATTTCGGAATAACAAGGGGTTTATTTGGATGTCATACAAGCATCTACCAAGCTAGTAATAGCAGAATGTTTATTCTCAGTAAAAACATATTGCTTTAGAATCAGCATGTATATTTTTGTAGCCTCACACATATAGCCTACATTTTGCCTTAGATAAAACTTATTTTTTTTACTTGTTAGCATATCAGTTCCATGAGGACTATAAAGAAATATTTAGATTAAAAAGTTGCTAGATTACTAGTAAAAATATATTTAATGATCTTGAAAATGTGTAATAAAGCTCACACAGAATATTTAATATACTTTAAGGCCAAATAAGTGTTTATGGTATATTATCATATTGTTACATGTCATATCGACATTTATATGAGGGAGGAGCCAAATATTCTATATGGCAAAATTACATTAATTATCATTAACTCTTCACTTTCTTACAGAAAAAATAGGTTGGTGTTTCATTAAAATTCTGAGTTGATATTCTTTGAAATTTATTACAATTCTTGAAATTGACTATAATGTTTTACAATGGTCTATATTATTAAACAAATAGCCTAGGTAACATATTCTGAATTCACTTCCTGGGATAAGTACACTGGTATATTTGTGACTAAAAAAATGAAGCAGACAGTCTATTCACTGATTGCAAAAGCAAAAAAGGAAAAAAAGAAATATATATATGTTTTGTAGTGTAGTCCTTTTTTCCAGTTTTTAGTATAGTTGATATAATTTGGATGAAGGTTTTCTCTCCTTTCACACAAGATTAGTATGCTTTTTGAAAAAATATAAAGTATGAAGGAAAGACTCTACTTAGTTAACAAGGGGCGACTATTGTCTAGATTTTAATGCAGTCACTTTCATTAGTTGATTTTCCAAATGAATTCAAATTTTCCCTTTCAATATAAACCATATAGTGTTATTCCCTTCCAGCTGAACATGTTTATGGTAAACTTCGGTGGGGTTATTTCTCAAATATTATATTGATAAGGAGAAGAAGCAACCTGGGTAAATTTTGCAGTGTCTGGCTATTTAGTTAATTCCAACATACTTCTAATCACATTACTCTGCTACGGAAAATGAAAACTAAAGTTAAATCGAGAGTTTTATTTGAAGATACTTATTGGAAGCTATAGATATATAAAATTCTGTAAACATATTCTTTTTCCTATCTTATACTTGATGCCGAGTGTTGATAGATACCTCGGTTTTTCCATTACTTAAAATAATATTAATAAAATAAATATTAATAAAATAATAGTTAAAATAATTGCTTTCAGTGAGTTGGAGACTATATTATATGTAAGCTATAAAATATTTAGTCATTTAAGAAATATGTATTGAGACCTTATGTTCCACTAACAAGTGATACAAACTAAGCAAAGTAGTCAAAGCCCCTGCCTTTAGGAAGTTTTCATGCTATTGGGGCAGGGTGAGGATAAAAAATAAGCAAACAAACTATTGCTTATATGATAGACCCAATTACAAGGAGCACAATGAAAGAAATAAAGTAAGGTTAGGGGAATGTTGTCTCCAGAGATGGTGTGTGTGTTTGTGGGAGGTTGATACTATTTTATATGAGTTTGTCAGGGAATGCTTACTTGATGAAGTGTCATTTTATGAGCTGCAAAGGTTCTGAGAGAAGACAGCAAGTAGCATGTCCAAGAGTCAGTAAAGAGGTAATTGTGCCTGGAACAGGAAAACAAAGAGAGAAGAGTAGTTGGAGATGAGGTCAGATAGCTGACAAGAGAAGAGCATGTCCAGACTCGTGGGAAGCACTAAAGTCCCTGGTCTCCCTGTGAGTGCCTTGGGAGCCACTGGAAGCTTTGAGTAAAGGGTAAGGCATCATCTGGCACATTTTGAAAAAATCAGTCTGGTTGTTCTCTTGAAAATAAGTTGAAGGGAAGAAAAGGGAGAAGCACTCCATAATTGTTGGCTGTTATTATTGTATCATCAAAACCATTTAAAAATACTACCCTTCTAAAACTTAATATGTTTTCTAATTTTAGAAGCAACTGCAGCAACAAAATTCAAACCTGTGGTAGAGGTTGTAACAAATTTTTGTATAACTTTCCTGCCATTATTTCTAGGGTTTCTTCTTTCTTTTGGAAAAAAACAGGTAGATAAAAACATTTCCTCAATTCATACTTCCATTTTCATCCAATGTGCACTACCAAAATGGTACCTCCCTCTTGCTTTCTCTTTGCCATTATTTGCATCTTTACAAAGCAAATAGACTTTTTATGTCTTGTTTTCACATCACTTGGATTTTACAAAGATGTTAGTGATTTTATATTTGGCAACAATGACATCTATTTAGCCTATCTATTTGTATGATTACTATTTAAGATTTTAGACCTAAATCATGTTAGTTAGGTTCACTTGCAACAGTGAAAAGTATACACAATTATTTGTACAGATAGTTAACAAAAAATCAATAAATGTTTGATGATACTTCAATATAGATGTAATCTTAATCTGGGGATTTCTAAAACCTATCTCTTGAGAATTTTCACCACAGAATCAATATTCATGATTATCTTCATACAAACTGATTTATATTTTGATAAAGGTTACATGTCATCTTAAAAGTATACCTTAAAGCAAGTAGGCATCCCTCAAAGTATTATATATATTAAGAAATTTACAATTAACCAATAATAAGAAACCAGTTGGGTCAAATTAATTTTGTCTTTATTGATATTTTTTCATAGCCAAATATTTTTTAAATGATGGCTGTTTGCTTCAAAGTCTGACTACTTCCAAGTGAATGATTGATGAGATGCTTAAATTTTTAAAAAATAAAATATTTTAAAAACATCTGATTTAAAAGAGGGCAATATGGTTTTTTTTTCATTTTTTTATTAGAGGAGTTGTGAGCTTACAAAACAATCAGCATAATGTGCATTCTCATACATCATGTATTATGTATCATGTCAAAGGAGTGCTGATGCAAAATACCAGAAATCTGTTGGCTTTTAAAAGGGTATTTATTTGGGGTAGAAGCTTACAGTTACCAGGCCATAATGCATAAGTTACTTTCCTCACCAAAGTCTGTTGCCACATGTTGGAGCAAGATGGCTGCCGACATCGGTAAGGGTTTAAACTTCCTGAGTTACTCTTTTCCTGGGGCTAGTTTCTTTCCAGGCTCAGCTGCTCTGCTCTCTCCACAAGGTCAGATGTAGACTCTCAGGCAAACAGCTCATCTCTCTTCCTGGGGCCTCTACCATGTCTAATGGAGCCCTCTCTCCTTCTTCACATATCTGTTTCTTTGTGTGTTTACTTCCTGGGCTCCAGGATCAAAACTCCAACCTCCCTTCTGTGGTGTAGTTTCTCTGTGAGTCCCCACCCACTGATTGGGGACTCGACATTTTACTGACATGGCCCAATCAAAGTCCCAATCATTATTTAGTCAAGTAAAAGTGAAACCTCTGAATCTAATATAATCAAATATGCCCAATGGAAAAGACCAGTTTACAATCATAATCCAATGTCTATTTTTTGAATTCATAAATAATGCCAAACTGCTACACTCCACTCTCTGAATTCCAAAAAGACATTACAATTTTTTTTAAAGATTTATTTATTTTATTACATATCTCCCCTCCCCCCCGCTGTGGTGACACGCCGAGACTGGTCACTGCGCAGGCGTGGTTTTCCCCGCTTGTGGGCGGCATCTGCTTCGATTCACGGCCGTCTTTCAGTTCGCGGGTGGCTGGCTGCGCTCCATTCGTGGGCGACCTGCCCTGCCCGTGGCGGCTTTTTTGCCTGTCCGTGGCAGCTTTTTGCCCTGCCCACGGCGGCTCTGGCCCACCCATGGTGGCTTGCCATTCTCAAGGCGGTCTGCCCGCTAGGAGAGGTCCCCGGGAACCGAACCCGGGGCCTCCCATGTGGTATGCCGATGCCCTATCCACTGAGCTATCAAGCCGGCCCATACAATTTTTAAAAACAAAACAAAACCTTAAATCAGTAACAATGCAGGTACAAAATCATATCACTATCAATTTAAAGAAATGGTTTATCTTGGGGCAAAGTTCAGTCTGGGTGTAGACCTCTGAAACTTACAAAAACATTCATCTGCTTTCAATATACAAATGGACAAAGGATAAACATTTTCATTAGCATAAGGAGAAATTTGGAGGGAAACATGAGTCATGGGTCCTCTACATTTCAGTAAACCTACAGGGCATCCTCCATAAAATTTCAAAGTCTGAGAGTCCTTTTCAAAATGATGATTTTTTTCTCCCTGTGGTATCAGCAGGACCCATTCTGTCTACAGCCTTGTCCAATGGTCATTTTCTTGGTTCAATCCCCATCAAGTATCTGGGTGGTGACTGAATTCCAGACCTCATCCTCCAGGAGTGTTGGGGTGATTGCCACATTTACTCAATATTTGAGTGAGAATCTTGACACCCCTAGTACAGTGAAATGAAGACAACATTCTCCTTAACTTTTGTCATATAGGCCCAACCTTCTTAGAGGAATGAGTTGATAACCCAGCCTTTCCAAATCAATGGAGGACAGGTCTACCCCTCTCAGGCATATGGAGTGACAACCTTAACCTCCCTATTCCTTGGAGAATTTGCTCCATCTTCTCAGTACCTTGGGTAGGCAAAACTCTCCCTGACCATTGGGCAGAAACATCCATCCTCTTCAACTGCCAGAGCAAAATCACCCTCTCTGTACATATGGGTGGGGTTCCTCTCTTGGCCCATGGAGATGTCTTAATTCCAGATCTCAGCTTCCATGGTTTTCCTCTTGAAGTCATTTCCCCTTCAACCTCTAACTTCCATGTCCCTTTTCATCCAAGCTGACAGTGTTTTCATTCATACAACTCTCTCAAAAAGCTTGTTGGTTTAGAATGCAAGGAGCAGGGGCCAAGTCATCAGACAGTAAGACTTTCCATAAATCTTTCCTAGATAACTGCATGTTCAATCCTGATTTACAAGTTCCAAGTTTAGTGAAGTCCTCAAATGGGGCACTATCATCTGGGAGCTTGATTTCCAGAGTCTTCAAAGTTCTAGAATCAGTTTCTGTTTTCTTTGTGCCCAACAGTTCAGTTCTCATTTATCTTGCTCATCTACCATTTTGCTATAAGCTGCAAGGAGAAGCAAAGCTTCATTCTCCATGTTTACTTTGGAAAGTTCTTCAGCTAAATTCCCAGGCTCACCATTTTCAAATTCTGCCTTCCATATAACATCAGGAGTCAATCTTGCTAATTTTCTGCAATGTTAAAACACAGATTGCCATCCCTCCAGTTTCCAATAATATTTTCATAATTTACTTCTAAGTCATCATAAAAAGTCTCTTTAACATTCATATTCCTATCAACAGTCTCTGTAAAGCAATATAGGTCTTTTCTATCAAGCATCTCACACTTCCTCCAAAAAATATCCCTTACCCATTTATAAAACTGTTCTAGCATTTTGGGAATTGCAAAAGTATGACCCTACTCTCTGGTACCAAATTCTGTATTAGTCAGCCAAAAGGGGTGCTGATGCAAAACACCAGAAATCTGTTGGCTTTTAGAAAAGTTATTTATTTGGGGTAGAAGCTTACAGTTACCAGGCCATAAAGCATAAGTTACTTCTCTCACCAAAGTCTGTTGCCACATGTTGGAGCAAGATGGCTGCTGACATCTGCAAGGATTCAAGTTTCCTAGGTTCCTCTCTTCCTGGGGCTAGTTTCTCTCCAGGCTCAGCTGCTCTACTTTCTCCACAAGGCCAGCTGTAGACTAACAGACAAATGGCTTCTCTGTTTTCCAAGGGCCTCTGCCATATCTAATAGAGCCTTCTCTTCTTCTTTACAGATCTGTTTCCGAGTTTTTACTTCCTGGGCTCCAGGATCAAAACTCCAGCTTTCTCAGCTGTGTGGTTTCTCTTGAGTCCCCACCTTCCACCAAAACCTTACATTGTTGTGGAACATTTGTTACACATTATGAAAGAACATGATCAGACTATTACTACTAACTATGGTCCACAGTGTATACTTGGTATATTTTTTCCATACACCCTCTATTATTAACACTATGCATTAGTATTGTACATTTATTATAGTTCATGAGAGAACACTTTCATATTTGTACTGTTGACCACAGTCTATCTTCCACCACATGGTTCACTGTGTTATACAGTCCCATGTGTTGTACACTCATTGCTCTCACTTCATCACAGTTTTGCAATCATCACCCCTGTAAACCTTTGAATATTTTTCTAAGTCCCAAGGAAAAAATCCCATATTCCCCTATTATGGACCCTTAGCATTGATATAGTAACTTATTTGACATTGATGCAAGAATATTACAATATTGTTGTTAACTATAGGCCATAAGCTACATTAATTGTAATTTTCCCAGGGGCAATATGGTTTTAACATTCAAAAATCTCCCCCAGTTAGAATCCTGTTGGGGTGCAACTTCTTTTTGTGTCCTTACAATGGTTTGCACAGTGTGTATGCTTAAATGTCTTCAATACTTTATTTAAATTGTCTAATGCATTTCAATCTCTTTTACATGAATAGTGTTGAGTGCATTCAATCTTAAAGAGGTTATTGGTAAATTTACAGACTGCATGAAAGAATTAAAAACAATTTTGGGAACTTAAGTTGGAGGAGGGAAGTAACCCAGACAATGTTTCCTTCTTTCCTTCCTCTCTTTCTTTCTTATCTTACTTTCTTTCCTCTTTTCTTTCTTTTATGTGATGCCATAATGTGTTTCATAAGTTCTTTGTAACTAGAATGGGAAGACAAGAACATAAAGAGAAATGGAAAGTTATGAATGAAACTTTTATTAGAGATGGCTCCAGGTTCAAATTTTTATATGGTAAAAAAAAGATTTTTTATATTAATGGTTGAAATAGATAGTCCATTATCATTCAGGAGCAACCATAAAAAACATCACATGAATTATTCTGTTAAAAGCCCAGCAAAGGTCACATCTCAGAACAAGTTGCTTCAACATTGGTGCACTACTCAACCATCTTCCAGGATGAGGTGATAGGACACCATGTTAGTTTAACAAAGTACCACAAACTGGATGGATTAAAATAATAGAAATTTATTGCCTCGCAGTTCTGGAGATTAGAAGTCCAAAATCATGGTGTCTAGATGGTCATTCTCTCTCTGAAATCTGTAGGGGAGAATTCTTTATTGCCTCTTCCTAGCTTCTGGTGTTTGCCAGCAATCCTTGGTGCTCCTTGGATTGCTGGTGGAGCACTTTATGTTCTGAGTCTATGTTCACCTGATTTTCTTACCTCATCTCGGTGTCTGTGCCTCTTTTCTTTTCTTATAAGGACACTAGTCATATTAGATTAAGGGCCACCCTAATTCAGTATGACTTCATTTTAACTTGATCACATCTACCAAAAACTTTATCCCAAATAAGGTAACATTCACAGGTACTAAGGGTAAGAATTTCAACATATTTTCCTTGGGGACACATTTCAACACATAACATTCCCCAAATCCAGAATTGGAATTGGGAATGAAGGAGGTATTAATAGATTTGTCTCCTCTTCCAAAATTCCTTGTTATTGCCTTTGTATTTCCAGAAGATACTACAGATATGCAGATATTTTGGGCTAATTACTTGAGAAAAATTTAGTAGATATGATACCCTAATCCTAAAACTAAAGATCCTGTAACTCTGAAATTGGTTTTGTTGCTAATCAGTTTTATTTCTCCTTATCTGGGATTTACAGAGAAGAGAAATCATACATTTGGAATATAATTCCAATAATAGTCTTACCATTTACCAACAAAATAGGCAGAAATTTAATAGAAGCCCACTCTTCCTTCAAGGGAACATTCTATTATCTGACATAAAATTGTATACTAAACAAAAGATTTTACCTTTCCTTATTCTCAAAACACATTTTAACTGACAGACCAAAGGAAAGAGTGAGAAACCCATAAAAGCAAATAATAAGGGAAGCATATGCTAGGCTCCCTATCTGGAAGATGGAAAATTTGAATGAAAGACTGAGCTACAATTCTTTTTAGTAAAGCCTGCAAAGCCAAAGTACCATGGGGGGGGGCAAGTATTGCAGTATGGGCTCGTTTTCCAAAGGGAACCCCAGGAAACATAAAGTTCGTGAATGACAAGGATTAGGTGCAATCCACCACAAAGAATGCCATAAGCAAAATGGAGGATGCCCTCTGAATATTATTATTATGTGTGTTGACACAAAGAGAAGCAGGCAAACACTATTTTGAACATTAACAGCCAATATGGTAGAAAACCAAAAGGTAGTATTTTTAAAATAAAATGTATTATAGTAGTCGAACTCCAGATTAAATTTTTCTTCCTTTTGCACCCGTGTGGGTCCTTGACTTCCTAACTACTTGCCACCTAAACACTGTAACTGGTAATTCTTCTTAAATTTACCCTGCCCATTTACCTATAAGAGTCACAGCTAGGTCAGATATTCAATGGAAATGTGGGCATTGAAACAGACTTTCAAAACTGGATAGATTCAGAGTTCAACCAGCACATGAAGAGACCAAAGATTTAAGTCTCTGGGACATATATTTAACCAGTATAGTGCTAATTATAGGTCCAAATAAAAGGGGCAGAAGAACCATGTTTAGGGAAACTATACATGAGTCTAACTCTGTTATACTGAGGAACATAAATTACAAAGTAAGAATCACTGATAGGGTGCCAAATTCCTGAGCTTGACTGCCCTGCTTAGAACATGTAGATATCTCTAGAGCCCCCAGAAGTCCCACAGTTTGAGGCACTGATTACTGTGGCAGTCAATGAGATCCTGCTGAGACTTAAATCTTTGGTCTGTTCTTGTGCCAGTGGAGCCCTGAATCTCAGTTGCAGCACATACTCTCCAGTTCATTGGACTCACCCAGGACAACTAACAAGGAGGTGATGATGGGCAATGACCATTCCAAGGAACAGAGAGTGTCTGCAACTGCAGGCAAGATAGTCCCATCCATCAGCCCGATGGGATCTAAGCTCCTTCTCAGTTAGAAGCAGTGGACATCACCATCCCAAAATGCTCAAGAATAGGGAATGAACAGTGGACTAAAGTAGACTTATTAGTACTTTATTATAGAAATTATTATTCTAGCAATGGAGGAACTTTTATCTTTAGTATAAAGGCAGTGGTCACCAGAGGTTCTGAGGGGAGGGAGAGGGAGGAATAGGTGTAACATGGGGTCATTTTCAGGACATTGGAATTGTTCTGCATGGCATTGCAATGACAGATACAGGCCATTATACATTTTGTCATAACCTATAAAATAGTGTGGGGCACAGTGTAAACTATAATGTCAACTATAGTACATGTTTAGTAGCAATGCTTCAATATGTGTTCATCAATTGTAGCAAATGTACCACACTAATGAAAGCTGTTAATGTGGGAAAGTGTGGGAAGGGAAAGGGGTTAGGCATATGAGAATCCCTTATTTTTTTGTGTAACATTTATGTAATCTAAAGCTTCTTTAAAAGTTAAAAATTTTTTTAAAAACTAGATAGAAATCTCATGCCTGCAACTTTCATTATTAAAGCCAATGATTTATTTATGTCAAGTAACTAGTTTAAAGTCACCAGTCATTTAAAAAGCCAAGAGTGAAAATAGAAATAGTGTGAATAGAAATAACTAACCTGAAGAGAAGCAGAGATAAGGCAGAAAGGAAAAAAAATGAAATTGAATTGTATCCACATTCATATCTGCAGATAGATTTGAGGTACTGTTGCAACATTAAGGAAGATCAGCTTCTTACCAAGTAGAATAAGAGATCATGAAGAATTCTTGGAAAACACTGGCTGAAACACTGAAAGAGGTTAATTTAACTTTGATAATGGTTATAACTTCTTTCTCATTTGGTGGGCTTATGAATATTGGTTGTTCTTAAATTTGTTAGAAAGAAATATAAAATGCTACCATTTGAAAGTTAAAGTAAACACTTAGGAGAATATAAGTAAGGTGTAATTCCCTTATATTCATACAGGAAAAATCATGAAATTTTATTTATTCTGAAAAATAAAGAAAAAAACTAAAACATCATAAAAAGCATAATATAAAAGAAATATGAAGTACAATAGTGAGTAGAGAAAAAAATGTATCAGAAATTTAAATGGAATACCTTACTATATTAAAAGTACTAACCAAGCCTGACCCTGCTTAGTTTTCAAAATTAGAGGAGGTCGGCAAGATCAAAGTGGTAGAGGTAGGTATTTGGGAACATTGCACTTCATGAGTGGCTTTTCTTCTCTTATTAAAAAAAAAAAAAAAAGATACAGATTCTCAAATTATATTTCATGCAAGCAAGATGCTGTTTCCAAGAAAGAGATTTAAGAGAAAATGACATAGATTTTGATCATAAAAATAAAAAAGAATGCTAAATAAATAATAACAACAGGAAACCTGACACAATGAATTTGTGGCAAGGTTAAATAAGCTGTCAAATATTGAATGAGATATTTAAATGATATATTATTCTATGATGCCAGAAGCAAAAATTATATATTCTTCATGCCCCAAACAATAATATAATAATATTTATTTAAAAAACAACAATGTTTATAATTTACTAAAACATTGTGAGGGGAAGCATCATTGGGCTCACATCTACCATATAGGAAGTCCAGCGTTCAATTCCCAGGGCCTCCTGGTGAAAAATAAACTGACCTGTGTGGCGAGCTGGCCCGAAAGGAGCGCTGGCCTGTGCAGGAGTGCTGGTCTGCATTGAGTGCTAGTCCATGTGGAGAGCTGACCCAGCAAGGTGACTCAACAGAAAGAGACACAGAAGAAAGACAATAAGAAACACAGCAGTATAGGGAGGTGGTGTAAGAGATTGAGCAGCCTCTCTCCACTCCAGAAGGTCCTGGGAATCATTCCTGGTGCTACCTAAGGAAAAGACAAGCAGACACAGAAGAACACACAGAGAGCAGACAGCGAGCACACAACAAGGCAGGGGGAGGGGGGAGGGAGAAATAAATAAATAAATCTTTAACAAAAAACATTGTGATAAACTGTAATTCATATTTTTCAGAAATTCATATATTAAACAGAAATATTAATAAGCTTTGATGAATTTGAATAGTATAATTATCAACCCACATGTTACATGTGCAACATATTTAATTTTGTATCTAATAGGTAAGTATTTAAAAAAATTTAGATGAGTATCAGGCAGCTACAAATAATGATCACACATTAGAATTGTCTATAGGGAAAGTCTCATAATATTCCCCAAGTAAAAGAATATATCATTCACATCCTACAACCAGAATACAGAAAAATTAATATTTTTAATGAATGTGATGAAACAAAAGAACAAAATAAACATTACCATGTGTGTATTTTCTTAAATTATGTATTAAAATTAGAATTATAGATAATTTAGACATTGATAATAAAAAGCATTTGAAATATCAAACTTTGAGATACATGAAATGCTAAAAATAGCTTATATCTTTAAATTCATCATATTATAAAATAAATTGTTCAATATTACTGCTGAGAGGATATCAGGAGAAATGAAACAAATGTATCCTTATTTGTATTTGAAGTACTTTTATATCTATATATATATAGATAAAAATAATTAACTTGCATAAGAAACTGAGATGATTAAAATAATTATTACAATAATATTGCTTAAGATTATAATTTTTGTTATATTAGATATCATACAGTTAGAAAACCTGGTGGAAGAAAAACAAAATCCTTTCAACAAAAAAACAAAAGCAATAAGCTTTTAAATATCTAGGAATATATTCACTATGAAGAAAATAAAGAAATTACCTGAATAGTCTGATTTATCATTTTAGCAGAATAAAATTCTTTGATATTGACAAATACTATGCTCTGCTTCCCTTTCCCTCCAAATTACGCTGTTTCCCCTATTAATTTTTCCCTGTTCACTCACTTGTCCTTTCTCAAGAGGATTACCCAAAGTACAAAGAAAAAATTTCAACACATTGATGTTTATATTTTTAATAAAATTTTGCAACTCATATAAAAGAAAATGCTTTTGAAGAGGAAACCTGTGAATTTTAAGGCCCAAGCTTTACATTTTCAAAAAACTAAACCCTAACATATGTGATTATAAAATCCAACAGTACATTAAAAACAAATAAACAAAAAATCATGGTCAAGTTTGGGTTATTTCAAGAAGGTAGTGATGTTTGTCTTTGAAAATCAACAAATTCATTTTGATATATTAAGAGGAAAAGCCAGAAACAAACCACTTGATCATTCAATATCTTAATAAAAACATTTGATTAGTTTTGACATTCATTCATAAAAAATATATTTTAGCAAAATAAGAATAGATATAAACTCCCTTAATTCATTAATTGCAAATAGGTTCCTACTTTAAAAAGTGAATTCTGGGAGGGGGTCTGAAGATGGCGCCGACGGTGTAGGTTTGCACTCACCAGCTCTCAGGTAGGGGGTGGCCGAACGGGAGCAGGAGCAGAGGAGCGCAGTCTTTGCGGGGTGCGTGGGGCACAGGAATATTGGCTCCATTGGTCTGGAGGCGGCTGGAGTGTGAGTTGAGTCGTGCAGCATAAAATCCTGGGTTCTCTTTGTCCCGGCGGGTAACACAGGAGTGGGAGTGCACTCCTGGGAGAGGGGGAAGGGAGGCCAGTGGCCTCACCACCGGACCTGTGAGGGGGGGTCGTGGGCGCCGAGAGTGGAGGGGTCCGACGGGGGTGGAGAGGGTTTCCGTGGGTTTGGTTGCCTGGACACGCAGGTGGTTTGCAAGAAAGAATAAAAGTGAAAGAGAGATCAGCCGGCAGAAAACGGCCGCTCAAGGAAAAAAAAAGGAAAACATCTGGTGGGAGGCAGCCGCTACTGCTTACCTGTGAGCAACACAAGCACCGGCAAAGGTGCTAATAGCTATTTTCTTCTTTGCTGGTCTTTATCCTTGACTTACCACCCTCTGTGTATAGTAACAGTGTTTACCAACACTATTTCCTCTCCTCCCTTCACCTTTCTACCTCCTGCTTTCTGTCTGGTTCTTATTTTCCACCTTTTTCATTTACTCCCAATATCACCCTTGTTAATTTCTATCTTGGCTATTCTGTTCTCTTATATCTCTTTCAATTTATACTAGCTTCTTTCTTTCAGCCTATTCGATATTAATTCTCTCTCTCATTATTCTGGTCATATAAAATACTCTCTATATATTTCTTTTCTCTCTATTTGGAGTTGGCACTCCAATATTTCCCCTATCACGCTATGCAGCTTACATGAGTTAAATATTCAATCTGCTAAGTATAATAAGGCGCCCCCTCCAACTCTTCTCAATACTAGTATTATCCCTTCTCCTTTTTCACCCCTTTTGAATGCTCTGGCCCTAATCTTCTTCCTTCAAAGGAGCATAGAAAAAATCAAGGAAATACAACAAGGGTAAGAAAATATCAACGAGAAATCTTAACACACACACAGAATTACAAACTAAATAAAGCGCTAGAGCAAAGGGAGAA
>PVKH010002009.1:0-28457 GCA_004027955.1 Chaetophractus vellerosus
TAAAAAAGTTCCCTAGGTTCAAAAATACAGGTTAGAGGAGTTAAGCAATAATAAAAAGAAAGGGTGGAGGGACTGTTAGAACTTTCAGAGCACTCTCCCTTTCCTAAACCTCTATTCTCTATGTTGCCAAGTCATTAAGTCAGAGAACTAATATTTGAAGGCCTACTGTGTACCAGACACTGTCACGGGTGCTTGGAATATGTAAGTAAACAAAACAAAGTCCTTTCCCTCATGGAACTTACAGTCTAATAGGAGTTGGGGCAAGAAAAAAGAAAGTAAATGTACAAGAAAAGTATGATAGAGAAAAATAGATTGGAGTAAGGAGGATAGGGAGTGCTGGAGGGGAGAGCTTGCTGGTTTTTATTGATGGGTCATGGAAAGCCTCATGAATAAGGTGACATTAAAGCTGATAGCTGAAGGAAGTGAGAGCCTTACAGATAGCTAGGGGAAGAGTGTTGAGGAGAGACATTAAATTCAGAGTCCCAGAGACTAGAGGTTTTCTGTGATCCCCTTGGGAGAGCTCATCTGCACCCATGGCTCTTACTCTACTGACATAACCTTGTGTATGTCAGTGACTTATAGAAGTGTCCTCTCTGTCACTCCCACAGTAATCATTTACCAAGTCCTTTCCAACTCTCTAAGTCTCTCTTGAATACATTCCTTCCTCTCTATCTCCATTCAAGTCTCTTAATTCAGGCCCTGTTCATTTCTCCTTTGGCCTCATCCCCTCACCATTCTTACATAGCACTTTAAAAATGTAAGTTGCCAATTCCTTGTTTAAATTTCTCCAGTGGTTTCCCATTATGACCTTCTGGAGTAAAATCCAAATTCTTAACTTTGCTGATAAAGACCTTTGCTTGCTGGTTCAGTTTCATCTCTTGCCATTTCTTCATAGTGAACTTCTGTACTTCCAGTCCCTAAATGTGTAGGTTATTTTCTTTTCCTTTTCCATATTTACATACATTATAACCTCAGTCTAGATTGGGCTTTTCCTACACCTCCACCGCTAGATCCTTTTTGTCCTTTAAGACCCAGCTTGGCATCAGCTCTTCTGGGGCCTTTATCTGACTACAATTATTTTAGTATTTCCATAGCACACACCTTTATTATGGTACTTATGGGACAATATTATAATGGTTTACTTTATGTTCCCTGCTAGACTGAATTTCTTCAGGGCATAGATGGTCTCTTTTCTTTTTTTGTCTAAAATCTAATTTAGTGCCTGATATATAATAGGTGTTCAATTAAAGTCTGTTGCATGAAAGAATACATTTTTTCTGTGTTGTAAATTATTTTTCAGATTCGATACATTTCTCAGACTCAAGGCTTACCAGGAGAACAGTTGTTAAATGTGGGTACGAAATCCACAAGATTTTTTTTCAGAGAAACAGATATTTCTCATTCTGGTTGGAGATTAAAGGTAATTCATTATATATATATATATGATATTTAGAAAAATCATTTTTCTAAGATGCCTCACATGCATGGATAACCTCTATACCTATTTTTATTGTATTGTAAACCTTCCTTCTTTTGAGTTTTTACTTTTGACCCTTTCTTCTTAGAGAGGAAAGCACTCTCAGAATAATTTAGCTCATTATTATGGAATAATTATGGAAACATAATTATTAACTCATTTTATAGGTTTTTTAAACTTCTATGTGTATAATCACATTTGTGTTTTGTGTTTTATCTTCTCTACCCAGTTCTACATTATTTAGCTTTATAGGGCAGAGACTAAATCTGACCAATAGATATCCCAAGTAACTATTTATTGTTAGGATCTTTGAGGGAGCAGTAAATCCTAATGACTAAATTTATAATTAGTTATTTTGTTTAAGAAGTTTTATTATATATGTAATATTTTTCTTGGCCTCTACCAAGCTCTTCTGATTTTCTTTTTTGTATTAAAATTTTTTTTTCATAGTTACTCCTTTGAAATTTCTACTTACCTTAGAATATTCAATATATTATATACTAAATGTGCCAAGATTAAAGAAATAGAAATTTACAAATGATGATTAATAATTTATTATTTTCCATCTTTGATATATTCAATAAGACATTAGAAGAGCATGAAGCAGAGACAGGAATGAAGTCTAAAGAAGCCAGGAAGTACATATTCAACAGTTTGGATGATATAGTGCATGTGAGTACCACAGAAACATTTGGCAGTCTTTTTTTTTTTTTTTTTTTAAAGATTTATTTTTTATTTATTATATATCCCCCCTTTCTGGTTGTTCTTGCTGTGTTCATTTTTGCATTCTTCTGTGTCTGCTTGTCTCCCCCCGCTGCGGCGACCCGCCGAGTCAGCTCACCGCGCGGCGGCCTGCCTGCTCGCGGCGGCTTTGCCCTGCCCGTGGCGGCTTGCCTTCTCAAGGCGGTCTGTCTGCTCAAGGAGGCCCTGGGAACTGAACCTGGGGCCTCCTATGTGGTAAACCGGCGCCCTATCAATTGGGCTACAGCCGGCCCCCCATTTGGCAGTCTTACATGCTTAGATTGTTAGATGGTAGACTTGAATGTCAAGGATGCCAAAATATGTTAATCATTTTCTAAGTGACTATAGAATACTTGCTGTTTTTAAGCTTTTCAAACAAAACAGGTTCCAAGGTTTCAGCCTTTAGGAACTAAATTAAATTTGTCTTAATAAGATTTTAATACATTCTCTTCTTCTTTAGTAAAAAGTACTTTATTTAAAAGGAAAACTCTAAGCAAAGAAATTTCTTTTCCCTATATCTCATTAGAAAAGAAATTTGCTTATTTAAAAAATTTTTTTTCCTATTTTGAATCCCATGTGATATACCTTAAAACACTTTATTAAACTTAGTTGTTTTTTTCTTATTTTAAAATAAGTGAGCTTTTCTTCCCTGTGTTGTGATAATATTTTCTGACTGTGTTAACCTTAACATATACTACCCTGTAAGGTGTATTTTTTATTTGATGGCTTGAAATTTTTATTTCTTAGGTGAACACGGTGATGGATTTGGAAGGAAGTGATCTTTTGGCTGAGAAAGCTGATAGAAGAGAATTTGTTAGTTTGTTGAAGAAAATGTTGCTCATTGATGCAGATTTAAGAATTACTCCAGCTGAGACTCTGAACCATCCTTTTGTTAATATGAAACATCTTCTAGATTTCCCTCATAGCAGCCAGTATGTTACTTTAAAATTCTTTTAGTGATTCTGGAAAAATAATAATAGACCTATAGAAAATCAGTGTGTTAGAAAAATGATTTAATTTCCTCATTGAATATAATAAGTAACTTGAGTCAAAAGAGGCTAAGCTACCTTGGCCAAGGACACATAGACTAGTAAGTGGCAGAGTAGAACCAGAACACAAATCTGCATTGAAGTCCAATGTTCTTTCTCCAAAAATCCATACTGAAAATAAGACTGAATGATTTTTTTTAAAACATGACATTATTACCTCAATAGCCAGGCATATCTATAAAAAAGGGAATAGCAGTTTTCTCTCAAGAAACATTTTAGTTTTCATAGACCTTAGATTCTGTTCTCTTTTGAGTCCTGCAAATTCCATTTTCCATTACCCTTTACATCATTTGCTTTTCTTTTTCCTTCTCTTTCTCATCTGCAATGTGGGAGGGAAGGAGGTATTTTTATAGGTTAGTAGAGAAGAATATCTGCTCAAATACGGAAAGTTTTATCGATGTTACTTTGACAAATCTTATGAATTCTTTGATTCCCAGATCTTTTGTTTATGGATGAAGCGAATAAAAATAAGTGACTAAAATTTTTAATATTATAAAATACTTTAAAAACAGAATGAAGAAGACTGTTTTAGTTTCCTAGGCTGCTTAAAGCAGAAATGCATTGAAGTACATTGGCTTAAACAATGGAAATTTATTAGCTCACAGTTTGAGGCTGAGAAAATGTCCAAATCAAGGCAACATTAAGGCAATGCTTTCTTCCTGCAGACTGGCTGCCCTGATCCTTGGCTCTTCAGCCACATGGCAAGGCACATGGCGGTGTCTGCTGCTCTGTTCCTTCTTTTTTGGATTTTGTTGATTTCATGCTTCTTGCTTCCATGGCTTCTCTATCTGTGTTCATCCTGTTTATAAAAGACTCCATTAATTGGATTAGGACCCACCCTGGGCCACACCTTAACTGAAGTAACCTCACCAAAAGGTCCTACTTACAATAGGTTTACACCCACAAGAATGAATTAGCTTTAAGAATATGATTTTCTGGAGGTGCATACAGTTCTAAACCATCACAAAGACAGAGGGATGAAAAGATAGCCATTATTTTGAATTGTCCTTAAAATTAGTATTTGTATAAAACCCAATTACATTTTTTTCCCAAAACATTAAAAATGTCCTAATAGTTTTCACATTCAAGGGCTTTGAAAATAACATGATCACCACATACCTGATGCCATTAGTTTAGGGGTATGGATTTCTAGAAATAATAGGAAAAGTTATTTAGGTTAAGAGTTATAAAACTATTGTTTGCTAACTCAAAAGTGCTTACTATTGTTTTTCTGTCTTCAAAAATGACATATTTCAGAAATAAGGTAGTTTTACTTGCTTTGAAATTAGATTCTTATAGAATTTTCTGGTGGAAATAGTACTGGGAATAAGCAGATTAAGTATAAATCATAGAAGTTTTTTTAAAAATAATTTTAAAAATTTGGTATTGTAAATTACTCCAACCCTTTGAAATAATATTATAGTTACTTTTCACTCTTCTCTTTGGCAGTGTAAAATCCTGTTTTCATATTATGGATATTTGTAAGTCCCAGCCAAATTCATGTGACACAAATAATCACAATAAAACTTCACTTTTAAGACCAGTTCCTTCAGGTAGTGCTGCTAATTTAACGGCAAACTTCACTAAAATTGGCACATTAAGAAGTCAGGTAAGAATGTGTAATATTTAATATTTTGTACTCCTTTTAATAATGATACTTTTGAAGTGTACAGAAATTTCATTTGGCAGTTAGAAGTTATAGTGTTGGGGAGGTCTTATTATGGCTTCTATTAAATTTCTAATAATTCAGGGTAAGAGTTGGAACATACCTACTAGAATTCATCTTTTTCCTTTCCTCTTTCATTCTCTTCAGTATCTTTCACCTGCTCTTTTATGCCACAATTCTACCAAAAAATAAAATGATTTTTCTATTTAATAGAATCAGTTTTAAATTTTACTTTGGTAAAATTTTTGTGTTAATTTCTGGGCCCATTTTTATCATAGAATTATGCTTTTAAGAAATATGTTTGAATTCTGTTTCTAATGCATGCGTGTAGCAATTAGAAGACTGCTCTGTATAATGTGCTGTACATTGTCCATTTCAGGCATTAACCACATCTGCTCATTCAGTTGTGCACCATGGAATACCATTGCAGGCAGGAACTGCTCAATTTGGTTGTGGTGATGCTTTTCAGCAGACACTGATTATCTGTCCCCCAGCTATTCAAGGTATTCTTTCATTTCAATTATTTTGAATTTAGGCATGTATCATTTTAAAACAAATTTAGGTATCTATTCGTTAAATATACTGCATACCCTTTGGTGCATATCATGCTACATTTTATTTTAATTTAAACTGTTCTATAGCCTCTAGACCAGTAACACTAATTTCTTGACTGGAACTCCATTGTAATCTTTATTAACAAAATGGGTCATATGACAATTATATTCTCTATATAGTCTAACACGTTATTACAAATATAATGTCTCAATATAAATTAATGAGTTTGGAAATTCATGGGTTGCCCTATACTGAGTATTGCTCTAGATATTCAGAATAAACATATATGGTATAGTTTTTTTTTGTTGTTGTTGTTGTTGTTTTTTTTACCCATAGCTCAGGTAAAATATTAAGAATTGGTTTTGATTAAATTTTTTTTGTGCCCCTTTTTAAAATAAAAATAGCAAATTTAATCCTCTAGTGGGTAGGTAGCAGAATACCTTTGAAGAGGCCATGAAGTAGCAGCAAACCTTGCAACTGGAATAACTAGAACAAAGCCCTACTTTTTAGGTCCTTTCCCAGGATTTTCTTCTTGCTAGCCTTTAACATGTACTTATACATGCAAGAAGTACATTACTAATGGGACCCAAATCACTATTTTAAACTTGGTGGTAATACTTTATAGTGTAAATGAAAGCAGTTGGTGCTAAATGAGGATACTTGGAATCTAGTTCTGTCTGTCATTGTAGAATTAACTGTGTTGTTATAGACAAGTCTCTTAAACTGTTTCAGCCTTAGTAAAATGCAGCAAACTGAATAGATATCTTTATGGTCCTTTCTAGCTCCATTCCTGGATTCTGATTACTGGGTTTTTTAAAATTTAATTTTATTATATATATATATAACATTTTTATTTTAAAACTTTTTGGAAGGTCAGATCATGCTAAGGAAAACAGATCCTCTCTCCCCCATGGTTTTAATTAGAAATCTGAGTAGAATTTATAAAATCTGGTGGCAGCGTGGACTCTCTCTTAAAAAGGTCAACATTTTCCTTTCATTAAGCAGAGGCCACCATCCTGAGGAGGTGGATTGGGTTTTTTATTTGATTTAAAGATTGGAGCAACCTTAAATAATTTTTATTTCAATACCTCCCATATGCCTGACAAAGCACTTACAATGTGCTTGTTCACTTGATTGACTAGTAATAAGAGATGTGAAAAACAGAAAAAATCTTTAGCCACTGTTTTACCAGGATAGATTTACTTTCACTTAAAAAAATATATATTGGGTTTTCATATAAAGTTTCATTGGGAGAGAGGGTAGTATTATTAAAAGTGTGAAAAATGACAGCTTAGATGGTTGATTCTCAAGATGAACTTGAGAGGATTGTGGGAAGATGGCAGAGTAGGGAGCTCCTGGACTCAGTCCTTCCACCAGAACAACTATTAAACAAACAAGAACTGTCTGAAACACCTCTTTTGAAAGTACAGAGACCAGAATCACACTGTATAGCATCCAAAAAAGAGTGGGAGGAAGAGACTAATCAACTACAGTAAAGAATAGTAAATTGCTTTCTCTGTGCCTGGCAGACACTGGTGCCCATCTCCCACACTTGCAGCAGACCATACCCAGAGGAGTAGATGAGTTTACAAACACAATCTTCCACTCTTTGGGATTCACAAAATTAAAACTGTCATACTCCATCATATTTTGATCATAGTATCAGATGCAAAGGACAGGGAGAAAGTTCTGAAAAGCTGCAAAGAGAAAAATGTGTTATGTACAAGGGAAACCCAGTTAGATTGAGTGTTGATTTCTCATCAGAAACCATGGAAGCAAAAAGGCATTGGATTGAAGGATACTTAAAGTGTTAAAGGAAAACAGCTGCCAGCCAAATTTTATATCTGGCAAGACTTTATTTTAAAAATGAGGGAGAAATTAAGACATTCTCAGATAAACAAAAGCTGAGGGAGTTCATCACCACTAGATCTTTCCTTAAAGCAATGTTAAAAGGAGTTCTTCAGACTGAAAGGAAAGGACACTAGGTGGTAGGTCAAAATGGCATAAAGAAATAAAGACCAGTGGTAAAGATAACCATTTGAGTATTTATAAATGCCAGTGTTATTGTAGTGTATTGTTTGGTATGTAGCTCCACTTCTTACTTCATCCAGGTGCTAAAATGCAAATGCATATAAAGTAATAATAAATCTATGGTTTTGGACATACAATGTATGAAGAAATAAGTTGTAAAAAGTACAAAAAATGTTGGGGGTCCAAAGGAGTATAGGAAAAGTAAATGTGTATGCTATTGCAGTTAAGTTGGTATGAAACCAAATATGATTGCTATATATTTAGGATGTTAAATTTTAACCCCATGGTAACTACAAGGAGAATAAATGAAAAATATATACAGATAGAAATGAGAAGGCACTCTCTATGGTACAACACAAGAATGCAAACAAATATTTAAAGCAGGCATTAATGGAAGAATTGATGGACAAAAAAAGTTTTAAGACATACAAAGCTAAATAGCAAAATGGCAGAAGAGAGTCCTGCATAATCAGTAGTGACATAAATGTAAATGGATTAAACTCTACAGTCAAAAGGCAGAGACTGGCAGAATGGATAAAAAAGCATGACCCAACTATATGATGTCTGCAAGACACTTAACTTAATTTCAAAGATACAAGTAGGTTGAACTTGAAAGGATAGAAAAAAATACGCCATGCAAGTAGTAACCCAAAGAGAGTGGGATAGCTCTATTAATATCAAATGAAATAGACTTTAAGTCAAAAACAATTGTGAGGGAAAGATGGTAATTATGTACTGATAAAGGGAATAGTTCAATAAGATGTAACAATTATAAATATATATACACCAAACACCAGAGACCCAAAACATATGAAGCAAATATCAACAGATTTGAAGGGAGAAATTGACAGTTCTACACTAATTGTAGGAGACTTTAATATACCGCTTTCAATAATGGATAGAAAATCTAGTGAGAAGACTGTAATACTTGAATGATATTCTAAACCAACTAGACCTAACAGACATGTATAGAACATTGTACCAAACAAAAACATTCTTCTTGAGTGCATATGGATCATACTTAAGAATAGACTATATGTTAGGTCACAAAAGAAGTCTCAATAAATGAAAAAATATTGAAACCATACAATGTATGGTCTGCAACCAAAATGGAATAAAGCTAGAAATCAGTAACAGAGGGAAATATGGAATATTCACAAAAAATGTGGAAGTGAAACAACATAACTCTTAAACAACTGTAGCAGTTTGGTATTGTTTATGAATTCCAAAAATAGGTATGGATTATGTTTATAAGCTGGTCTGTTCCTCTGAGCCTATTAGATTTTATTAGATTCAGAGGGTTTCACTTTTACTTTATTAAATCAAGATGAGGGCTTTTATTTGCCCACATAAGTAGGACAATGACATGGCAGAGGAGAGAGTTTGAGTTTTGATGCTGGAGCCCCAGGAAGTGAACACACAGGAGAAGAACACAGAGGAATAGAGACTACTCCATAGACACAGCAGAGGCCCTGGGAAGAGAATGAGCCTGATAGTCTATAGCTGACCTTGTGAAGAGAGCAGAACAGCTGAGCCCAGTAAGAAATGAGTCCCAGGGAGAGAGACAAGCCTTATGCTAACCTACAACTGAGAAAGGAAGGAGCTGGGACCACGGAGCCTTAGGAGGAAGAAGAAGGCTGAACCCTTGCAGAGACCAGCAGCCATCTTGCTTTAACACATGGCAGCAGACTTTGGTGAGGGAAGTAACATGCTTTATGGCCTTGTGACTGTAAGCTTCTATCCCAAATAAATATCCTTTATAAAAGCTAACAGATTTCTGGTATTTTGCATCAGCACCCCTTTGGCTGACTAATAGAACAACCAATGGGTTAAAAGAGGAAATCACAAGCAAAATTAGGAAATATTTTGAGACGACTGAAGATGATAATCCAGCATACCAAAACTTATGGGATGCATGAAGGCAGAGCTGAGGGGGGACATTTATAGCTCTAAATGCTTACATTAAAAAAGAAGAAAGATGTCAAATCAGAGACCTAACCTCAAAATTGGAAGAACTAGAAAAAGAAGAGCAAACTAAATCCAAAGCTAGTAGAAGGAAGGAAACAACAAAGATTAGAGTGGAGATTAATAAAATATTGAACAACAACAACAACAAACAAAGGAAAAAAGAGGGGATACAAACAATGAAAATTGGAAAGGAAAAAAGGGACAACACTACCGACCCTGCTGAAATAAAAAGCACTAACTATAAGTGGATACTATGAACAACTGTATGCCAATAAATTAGATAACCTTGATGAAATGGATGACGTCTTAGAAACACCCAAACTACCTACATTTACTCTAGAAGAAAATGAAGATCTCAACAAACCAGTTACTAGTGAAGAGATTGAATCAGTAATCAAAAACATGCCAACACAGAAAAGCCCAGGATCAGATGGCTTCACAGGGGAATTCTATCAAACATTGCAAGACTTAACTCCAATTCTGCTCAAACTCACAAAATTGAAGAGGAGGAAACACTCCCTAATTCATTCCCCTAATTCATTTATGAGGCCAACACCATCCTCATATCAAGGCCAGATAAATGTACCACAAGAAAAGAAAATTACAGATCAATATCTCTTATGAATATAGATTCAAAAATCCTCAACAAAATGCTAGCAAACCAAATACAAGAACATATTAAAAGAATTTTATACAACAATAAAGTGGGACTTATTCCTGTTTGTAAGTTTGGTTCAATTTAAGAAAATCAATTAATGTATTACACCACATTAACACAGTAAAGGAAAAAAAATGATGATCATCTCAATTGACACAGAAAAGAACTTTGACAAAATCCAGCATCCCTTCTTGATAAAAACACTTAAAATACTAATAATAGAAGGAGACTTCCTCAACAAGGGCACATATGAAAAGCCCACAGCTGACATTCTATTTAATGGTAAAAGACTGAAAGCCTTCCCTCTAAAATCAGGAATTAGTCACAGATGCCCACTGTCACCACTGTTATTCAGCATTGTACTAGAAGTTCTTGCCAGAGCAGTTAGGCAAGAAAAAGAAACAAAAGGCATCCAAATTGGAGACGTAAAACTTTCCTTATTCGCAAATGACATGTGACAGTTTAAAGCTTTTAGTGAATCCCAGAAAAGATCATATTATTGGAATTAATCCATTCCTGTGGGTGTGGGACCCTTTGATTGGATTGAATTCAGTTGGGGACCTTTGGAGTATTTCAGTGAGGCACCACTGAGGGTGGGTCTCAGTCTTCTTGCTGGAATCCTATATGAATGGGAGAAACATGCAGAGACATGTAGAGAAAGAGAGCTACCATTTCACTCTGTCATGTGAGAGGACTCCAAGATCTCCTGCAGCCACAGAAATGAGAAACCCTGAGAGGCTAAAAGAGGGGTTGGAGGCTGGAACCGTGGAGCAGCCCAAGCTGAAGCAATGAGGAGAGGGGAGAGACAAGCCATATACCTGATTGCCCACAGCTGAGCTGGGGGAGAAAGTGAGTCTGGAGGGGAAGACAGAGACCTTGGCAGCTACCAACTGCCCTTGTGCCTTGCTGCATGGCATGAATCCAGGGTCACCAGCAGCTGAACTTTGGTGAAACAGCATCTCTGATGACGCCTCAATTTGGACATTTTTACAACCTCAGAACTGTTAGCTCTTATCCTAATAAATTCACATTATAAAAGTCAACCCATTTCTGGTATTTTGCATTGGCAGCCTTCAGCAAACTAAAACAAGACATGATCCTATATTCAGAAAATCCTGAAAAATCCAGAACAGAGCTCCTAGAACCAATAAGTGAATCCAGCAAACCTAGAACTAATAAATGAATTTTGTGGGGTATAAGATCAACACCCAAAAATCATTAGTGTTTATACACAAGCAGTGAACAATCAGAAGAAGAAATCAAGACAAGAATTCCATTTTCAATAGCAGCTAAATATAACCAAGGCTGTAAAAGACTTATACACAGAGAACTAAAAGAAATCCAAGAAGACCTAAATAATGGAAGGGCATTCTGTTTTCATGGATTGGAAGATATAATTTCTACACAAAGCAATTTATAGATTCAATGCAATCCCATTCAAAATTCCAACAACCTTCTTGGCAGATTTGGAAAGTCAGTCTTCAAATTTATAAGGAAAGGTAAGGGCCCCCAAATAGCTAAAGCCATCTTCAAGAAAAAGAATGAAGTTGGAGGACTCACACTTCCCGGTATTAAAGCTTATATTTTTGCCAATTGACTTTTGACAATGGGGCAAAGACCACTCAGTTCAGGAAGAATAGTCTCTTCAACAAATGGTGCTGGAAAAACTGGATTTTCATTTGCAAAACAAAGGAGAAGGACTTCTACTTCACAAATTATACAAAAATCAACTCAAAATGCACCAAAGGTCTTAATATAAGAGCCAAAACTATCAAACTCATAGAAGACATAGGGAAGCATCTTCAGGATCTTCAGGTAATGGTTTCTTAGACTTTACTTCCAAAGCACAAGTAGCAAAAGAAAAAAATAGATTAATGGAACCACATGAAAATTTAAACCTTTTTGCACTTCAAAGGATTTTATCAAGAAAGTAAAAAGCAAAACCTATATTGGGAGAACATATTGGGAAACCACACATCCAATAAAGGCTTAATATCCAGAATATATAAAGAAATCTTTCAACTTAATTAAAAGACAACCTGTGACAGTTTGAAATTCTTTTATGAAGTCCAAAAAGAGAAAGATTATGTTTTTGAACTAATCCATTCCTGTAGGTTTGAGACTGTTTTGATTGGACTAAGTCAGTAAGGCATGACTCAGGTTGAGTCTCCGCCCTCTTGTTGGGACTGATAAAAATGGAGACACAGAGACACAAAGGAAAAGGGAGCTCTGCCATTTTTGACCCTGCGATGTGAGAGAGGACTCAAGGATCACTAGCAGCCAAAGTTTAAGCACAAAGCCCCAAGAGGCTTCATCAAGATTTGGAATAGCGGGGCCGGCTCGAAGAAGCAGCTGCTCAACTGCTTGAGCCACATCTGCTCCCCACCCTTTTATCTTAAAGCACTCTGGAAACACATACTCTCAAGCCTGCTGGATAGAAGTCCATCTCCTGAGCTGCCTTGTATCAGCAACTTAGGGAGAACTCAGGCTTTTTAGGTCCCCTCCCACCTCCAAAAAAACAAAAGGGGGGGCGCTGGCATACCACATGGGAGGCCCCAGGTTCGATTCCCGGGGACCTCTCCTAGCGGGCAGACTGCCTTGAGAATGGCAAGCCGCCATGGGCGGGCCAGAGCCGCCGTGGGCAGGGCAAGAAGCTGCCATGGACATGGCAAGAGCCGCCACGGGCAGGGCAGGTCGCCCACGGATGGAGCGCAGCCAGCCACCTGCGAACTGAAAGCCGGCCGTGATCGGACGCAGAGACCGCCCACAAGCGGGGAAAGCCGCTCCTGCGCAGTGACCACTCTCGGCGCGTTGCCGCAGCAGGGGGAAGGGGAGATATGTAATAAAATAAATAAATCTTTAAAAAAAAAAAAAGATTTGGAATAGCAAGTTTAGCAAGTTTTTTTCAGGGCCTATCTTTTATAGTAGCAAAAAGTTATTAGACTTAGAAGACACATTTATAAACAGGATTGAACATAATTCTTAAGACATGTCTATGAAGTTAGAAAATCTTTTATCTTTTTATGTGGCTTATAATTGATAAAAGGTTGGTAGCTTTTCTGGATATATTGTAACAAATATATGAGGGGTTTGTAGTAAGGATAACAGAAAAGAATCAGACACTCACACTCATTAACCCATTAAATGTCAAGAATAATGCTTTTGATGAGAATTAATAGTGAGACAAAGCAAAATATTTGTTAGCTTATATAACAGGTGCAGGTGCCACAGAAGCACAGTGGGGGGTTATTAAAGGTTGTTTTCATTATTTCTCATTCTAGTATAGTATCTGCCTTAGAAGGGAAAGCTTTTCCTCTAATAAGTCTTTGCATCATTGTAGAAAATGTCAGTATTGGGCTTTTCACTCTGCCTTCTCTTGTGCTTCCCCGCCTCCCCCTCCCCCCCATGATGTGCTCATTCATTTAGTAGAATCATTTAGAAATTGTTATTGGGCAGTTGGTGTTTGGCAGTTATAGTATCATTATAATTTGCATTTTAAAGTAAATTTTATGTCTGTTTCCCTTGAAGTTGAGTTTTTACTTTGGCAATATAGTGTTTAGGTTCATCATGGATTTAATATATTTTAGGTATTATAAATGTAATATGTAGGTATAGATATATAGATACTATTTTACATAATACTGTGCTGTTTCTTTTAACTACAGAAGATTCAGTCAGCCAAACCTTTATTTAACAAATATGAGTGTAGTTTTTACATATTAAACAAGCATTTAAAATTATTTAGCAATCTGATAAGTTATTCATCATTTCTGTATGAAAATTACTGTTTTAGTGTCAAATAAATGCATTCCATCAAAATTCTCTTCTGTTGTATTAGAACATTCGTGATAAGATTTTTGTGCCCCATTCTCCAAGTAGTTAAAACAAATCTAATTAAAGTAGATGTCCTAGCTAACCTAGTAACTGTATAGAAAAATTGAAATCTTAACTTACTCTTGGATTTGATAAAATATTAGACTTTGGAGAGAAGAATAATGGGAGAGAATACTTCTCATCTTATGGTATTGCTTATGGAGTTTAAGGGCAACTTGATTTTTGTTGGGATTTAAGAATTTACTCTGGGGATGGATGTGGCTCAAATGGTAGGGTGTCTGTCTCCCATATGGAGGGACCCGGGACCTCCCAGTAAAAAAAAAAAAAAAGCACTCTGTCATTATCAAAAGGGGTCATTATCAAAAAAGGAATTCTACTTTTTCCTCTGAAGAGATTATCTGTCGCTGTAGTATTTATAAGCCTGGGTGTGCTTATATTCCATTTCTTGGAGAATTTGCTCACCAGGTATGCTTATTTTAGAAGGAGTAAGATGATCAGTTAAAAAAAAGAAAGATTTTTTTAAAAACTTAATTCATACCTAGCTCTTTAGGTCAACCTTAAGAGGGTAGAAGAATACTCCCACAGTAGGATTAAAGCTTCTGTAAAGAAAATAAACACAAAATAATTATCATTCTCCTTAGGATTAACACTTACAATAACTTTGTGCAATAAAAACTTCAAGGTTTTTTTCAAAAGGAAATTAAAATAGTGTTTTCTCTTATGGCTGACCAGAAACACCTAAGATTACTTTATCCAAAAATCAGTTATTATAATATATGATATTTATTTCATATTTCAATATTCATATTATTTCAAATATTTTGGTATACTAGCCCATTTTGAAAATAACTGCTACTATAGACTGGAATTATGAAGTAGTGAATATATTCTAGTCATTGTCCTTTCTGATCTTGGGAGATGTCCTAAAATCTTGTTTGTCAAAGCTGTAAGTTTAGAGTGATCCTACTTTGCTGTTTCAGTGTTTAATATCGTAACTCTTAATATTTGCAAAGTGCTTGTAATGTATGAAACAGAAATTATTGACATTACCAGGATTAACATGGCTGATATTTCTTCTTTCTAATTTTCCTAGCAGGTAAGCAAAATGATAACATATTTGTCTTGGAGTCTTAACATCTCTCTACTAGGAATACTAGTTGATTAAGCAACATTGGGTGAAACTTAGTTGTATCATCAAATTAGGTAGAATAGGTTATTTTTTGCTTTTCTTTTAGAGGTTGAAATGATGGTGCTATCCCTAAATTTTCTTCCATTATGAAAAGATGAACAATTACACTGCTAGGTGATCAAGATGTTGAGCCAGATTCATGTTTCCATGTCCTTTTTAAAAGTGGCTGAACTTTTAAAAGGAAACTAAACAACAATAGCAAATTTCAAAAGAAAATGAAATGTTTCAAGAAAAATAAATGATTCAACTTTGTAGTATACATTTATAACAGTAGAAAGTAGTTTTATGACAGTATCTGGAAGGATGTAGCACAGGTATATAGGAAATACCTCACAAAACATTGCTTTGTTAGTTTTATGAAATTTGTCTATAGAGAATGGCTTTATAATTCCAGTCAGAATGTTGTCAATTCTTTAAATTTAAAATACTTTATAAGTTAAATCAGAGGAAGACTTTTGCCTTTATTTTGAAGTGATCTTTTCTATTTCATAGGTATTCCTGCAACACATGGTAAACCCGCTAGTTATTCAATAAGGGTAGATAATACGGTTCCACTTGTAACTCAGGCCCCAGCTGTGCAGCCATTACAGATCCGACCAGGAGTTCTTTCTCAGGTTGGTAATATTTCATTACTTTTACATATGTGCTGTCCTCCTTACACATAAATTGAGAGTACCAGTCCATTTGTAATATACCAGCCTGTGCTGTTGGGAATAAATGAAAATGACTTGGATGGGGCTTTGATTCTTTGTTAGGTTATTAATTTTAAATTTTATAATTGTTAGTTCTTGTTTCAATCTATTTTGAGTTTTTTTAAAGATGAATTACTTATTGCTTATTAGTTTTTGTTTTTGATGCAGCAGACATGGTCTGGTAGAACTCAGCAGATGCTGCTACCTGCCTGGCAACAGGTAGCACCCATGGCTCCTGCTACTGCTACACTAACTTCTGAGGGTGTGGCTGGTTCACAAAGGCTTGGAGACTGGGGGTAAGTTTTATAATATTTGTGAATAGTTTGCAAAACAGGTCTTGGTAAAGAAGGGATTCAATTTTTCTAAACTTTTTTCCTAGGAAAATGATTTCACACAGCAATCATTATAACTCAGTGATGCCACAACCTCTTCTAACCAATCAGATAACTCTGTCGGCTCCTCAGCCAATTAGTGTGGGCATTGCACATGTTGTCTGGCCTCAGCCTGCTACTACCAAGAAAAATAAACTGTGCCAGAACAGGTTGGTATTGGTACTTTAACTTTCTTCTGCATTTTGAGAATTAATCATTAAAATAAATTTTGCATGTACACTAAAGGGTCACTCTGTTGTATTCAAAATGACCTCTTTGATAGCTTTGTTACAAACACTAAGCCAGCTCCCTTCTCAATTTCTCAGAGGTATTTTGGTAAAACTAATGGAATGGGAGCCAGGAAGAGAGGAAATAAATCCTTTCAGTTGGTAAGATTGTCTTTATTGCCCTTTTGATTTGTTATCTTCCTATAATGTAGCAACTTTAGACATTCGGATATCACATTTACCAAAAAATGACATTTGAATTTATATAATACAGTCTACACTGATATTTCTAGAGATAATTAATTTTTATACGTCACAAAAAAACCCATGATCAGTATGTTACTATGTTTTATACATGATCTTGAACAAGCGAAGGTTTACGTTGTTCAGTTTAACAAGAAATCTTATAAAAATGTAATGTACAAAAAAATGTCATAAACATGTTTTGATTTTTTAAATTAAATGTTATTCCTTTGGTTACAGGAGCAATTCATTGCAGAATACCAATATCCCACATTCAGCATTTATTTCTCCAAAGAGTGTTAATGGGAGAGATATTGAGGAAGTAAATTGTATAGAAACACCGGACAATCATAACTCAGAAGGAGAGGCAAGAAATTGTTGTGGGACATCTATCAGACAGGACTCCGATTCATCGGTTTCAGACAAACAGAGGCAAACCATCATCATTGCTGATTCTCCAAGTCCTGCAGTTAGTGTGATCACTATTAGCAGTGACACTGATGAGGAAGATACATCACAGAGACATTCACTCAGAGAGTAAGTGTGCAAATGCAGTTTCTTGTGTTTGTGCTGCATCCTTAAATAATGATGGTGTCCTGTAGTGTGATGGGAATAACTTTTCTGTGACTTATTCCTTGCTGTCAGTGTTCTTTGGAGCAAAACCTTCAAATCAGATAATCAGATTCTAGACAGAGAACTTCCTAAATAGTATTTAGCATGACTATTAGAGCAGTTTTCATGTATTTATCGGCTTTAAATTTTTGCCCATGGTGGGATATTCTTAACTGTTTCATATTTGTATTTGAATAATGTAAATTTCAGCTCCTTGGGCAGTGTCTTCTCATTTTTGACCCATGTTTTTCTCTCCCCTCTTCTTCTATTAGATGTAAAGGTAGTCTAGATTGTGAAGCTTGCCAGAGTACTTTGAATATTGATCGGATGTGTTCATTAAGTAGTCCTGATAGCACTCTGAGCACCAGCTCCTCAGGACAGTCCAGCCCATCCCCTTGCAAGAGGCCAAACAGGTAAAGGAATTTCAATAGTAGTATATAATAAATATAAGGTCTACTAAAAAGCTTATGATTTCTTTTGTTGTTTAAAATAATAATTACCTGCCAATTTAGCACTGTGGTTTCTCTCTTGAACATAAATTTTGAACTAGGTCACTTATTATAAATTCAGGAATTAAGTAGTAGTCATTTTCTGAATTATTTTAGAATAACTATATGAAAAATTGAGGTTCTAATATAATTTTTAAAAAATCATTTTGGTTTTGAAAGGGTAAAACCACATTATCCACTTCAACTCCATAGACTACTATTGTAACTTAAATTTGGCATAAAATATACGTTAGCAAAATTAATAAAGGAACGTTTTGCATATTGATGTATGGACTTTGTCCACTGTCAGTAGAGAATCCACTAAGATTTTTCTCTCCCACTGGGGATTGATATGCATTGTTTAATCTATATTTCCTTGCCTCGCCATCCTGCTGGCTAGGATATGCACTGCACTAAAATAGTGAGCCTCTCCTAACTAGCATGATGGACTAGTAGAGATAGCAGAGATAAAAATACAAAAAATTTAAGTGAAATATATTTGATTTTAGCTTGACATTATTCTTTTCTTTAGTGGCCACAAAATTTAAAAATTTTGTCTTAATTTTACACATTTATCTTCTCTTTTTTTCTTAGTCAGAAAGTATGTTAACAAATACTTTTAACCAAAACTCTGTGGAAGATATAAAGAAGTTGCTACAACTTGCTTAAAAAGGTGGTTTGGAAGTTGGTATATACATATAAAAAGAGATTGCATGCTTCAAATTCAGTAAGAGATGAGAGAGAGATTGTCTGGTCCTGAGAGGGTGAGGAAGAGAAGAGAGATATGGGATTCTGACTAGGTGTTGAGAAGGGGAAGACCTTTCAGATAACTGGTTAGTTTTTAAGGGATCCAAATTACCAAAAAGGCACATATCCTAACTTTAGGTTTTAAACTATTCAAATCACATATGTTCATACATTTTGTTTAATTTGTCCAGAACTGTGCTTTTGAAGTAGTGTATTAATGAAATTGTATGGGATTTATAAAGGGGACTTTTGTGAATTGCTTGTAATGATCAAGGGAAGGGAAAGGAGAGAAAATTAAGGGCCAAAAGATAGTCCTGAACAAGACAGAATTAGGGCTAATAATCTAAATAAGGGTACTGTAAGGGAGTAGAAACCTATGAAAAAATGTTTTTGGATAAGCAAAAAGGTGTAATTTGATATGAAACTGGAATAAGATTCTTATCAGCTTGCTGGAGCCTGGATATTAATTAACTTTAGATTTAATATTAGAGAACATTAATATTCATAAAAATGCTTTTTTATTGTAGTATGTCAGATGAAGAGCAGGAAAGTGGTTGTGACACTGTGGATGGCTCTCCAACATCAGACTCTTCGGGTCATGATAGTCCATTTGCAGAAAGCAGTTTTGTGGAGGACACTCATCAAAACACAGAACTGGTTACCTCTGCTGACACAGAAACCAAACCAGCTGTTTGTACTGTTGTGGTGCCACCAGTGGGACTAGAAAATGGATTAAATGCTGATGAGCATATGGCAAACACAGGTAAACAGAGTCCCCTCTATTTCCCTGATTGTCCTTTAGAAGGTCTTTTTTTTTATTACTATACTTTTTTATTTTTATTTTTTAAAGATACTTAGGTTACATAAATTTTACATAAAAAACATAAGGGATTCCTATATGCTCCACTCCCAACCCCTCCCACATTTTCTTACAGTAACAACATCCTTCATTAGTATGGTACATTTGTTGCAATTGATGAACACATTTTGGAGCATTGGCACTAAGCATGGATTATAGTTTACATTGTAGTTTACACTCTCTCCTGCATAATTTTGTAAGTTATGACAAGATATATAGTGGCTTGTATCTGTCATTGCAATATCATTCCGGACAGTTCCCACATCCTGAAAATGTCCCCATATTACACCTGTTTTTCCCTCTCCCTCTCCTCAGAACCTCCAGTAGCCACTGCCTCCACATCAGTGATCAAAGTTCTTCCATTCCTAGAATCACAATAAGTCTATACTAGAATACCAGTGAGTCTACTCTAGTCCATTGTTCATTCCCCAATCCTGAGGATTCTGGCATGGCGATGCCCACTCCACCTCTAATTGAGAGGGCCCTAGATCCCATGGAGCAGATAAATGGGACTATCCTGCTTGCAGTTGCAGATTCTGTCTGTTTCTTGGGATGATCGTTGTCCATCATCATATCCTTGTTAGTTTGTTAGTTGTCCTTCATGAGTCCAATGGACTGGAGAGTAGGTATTACAACTCTGTTGAGATTCAGGGCCCAGCTGGCACATGGATGGCCCAAAGATTTAGGTTTCTTGGACATAACACCTGTCAACTCTAGTACTAATTATAGGTTCAAATAGAAGGGGTAGAAGAGCCATCTGTAGGGAAACCACAATTGAGTCCAGCTCTGTCACACTGGGGAGCATAAATTCCCAAGTAGGGCCCACTGGCAGGGCACCAAACTCCTGAGCTGTTTGCCCTGCCTATAGTGCCTGAATGTCTTTACTATTTGAAACAATATTTACTTTGGCATTCAATGAGATCCTGCTGAGATGTGCATAAGCATAACCTCTGGAATGACCCCCAGACTCACTTTGAAGTCTTTTAGCCATATAAACTCATTTGTCTTTACCTTTTCCCCCTTTTGGTCAATGTCTTTTTCCAATTGCATTGCTCATTGGTGCTTGGTAGTAATCCCTCAGTGCCAGGGAGGCTCATCCCTGGGAGTCATGTCCCACTCTGGGGGACGGTAATGCATTTATATGCTGAGTTGCTTTAGAGAGAAGCCACATTTGAGCGACAAGGAGGCTCTCAGGAGGTAATTCTTAGGCACCCTATAATACTAGGCTAAGTTTCAATTTCAAAAGTAAAGGTTCATAAGTACAGTCATCAGTATCAAGGGCCCATCAGTGGTCCATCCTCCTTCACTAGTCACTGCCCCTGTATTTGGGGGATTCTTGCTGTCCCATTAGAGAATGTGACAGAGCTCCCTAGGATGGGAAATCAATTTTCTTTCGGTTATTGAGTGAATCTTCACCCACTGTGATAGTGCCCCATGAACACTTGAACACATTTACATGCCTTATAGGTATGCCCCAGATGAACATACTCCCATGCGTCCCCCATCACTGACACCCTGCACCAATGATCCTCCCCTACCACAGTTGTAACCTCTGTGATCCAAAACTTCTGCAAAAATGAAGCTAAGAAAATAACCAAATACATTTAATAAGAAAATGAAATAATGATAGTTTTAAAAATAACAAATAAAATACAAAAAAATCAAGAAAACTTGGAATAATAAAAAAATTTAAATATAAAATTAAAAAATGTTTTGACAATGTCTTTCATCACTGTAAGATCTGTTGTTATCTTGTATGTACAGTGACATTTTCTTCTGTTTATTCCCCCAGTGTTGTATTTTTTTCATTTTGTCTCCAAAGAAGCTTTAGGTTACAGAAAAGTCACATACAGAATATAGGGGATTCCCATATACCCAACATCCTCTCCCTTTCCCCCTTTCCCCCATTTATAACATTTTACATGTGGATGGTACATTTGTTTCAATTGATGTATAAATATTGAAACATTGTTACTAACCATGGTCAATGATTTACATTATGGTTTACATTTTGGAGCGTACAATTTTATTCATTTTGATGAAATTTAACATGGCTATATCCATCATTGTGAGATCATGTAGAACACTTCCATTTATTCTGTTCTTTCCTCCCCCTCCCCTTGGGACCCATGGCAACCACCAAGCTTCACTCCTTGAAGAACAAGATTCATGGTTTCTTGCAACAACATTGAGGGCTTGACATACTGGCCTGTCCTCCCCTATTAGGCACTGCTCATGCTCTCAAGAAAGCCCCACTTTTGAGAACATAGTAGGACTCCCCAGGATGGGAGTCCAACACTAGAAGGCCTTAATTATTAATATCAGAGAATAGCTTTGCCAAAAGTCAAATCTGAATTTCTATATTGACTCTGCCATATCTCTTGTCTGGAAGAAATCTCATATATATCTAGTGCGTGGAAACATAAGCTCTCTTTTTATTTAATTTTAAGGTTCTCAAATCACTTTCATGTAAAATATTCAATGTCCATTCCAATTTTTAGTAGAGATGGGAAAAGCTTCAATTTTGTAATATTTTTTTCATTGCTAGATTCTGTATGCCAGCCATTAGTAAAAGGCCGATCTGTCCCTGGAAGATTAAACCAGCCTTCTGCAATGGGCAATCGTCAGCAAAAATTAACATCAGCATTCCAGCAGCAGCATTTGAACTTCAGCCAGGTATGTTTATTTATGAATTCATAAGAGTCTTTGGGATTCAGATTCAGCAGTTGTTTTATACTTGGGGGAAAAAATTCCAAAACTTTATGCAGTCTTAATAAATTTTCTCTTGTCATTATCTCAAGTGACTAAAGAGTAATAGGCCTAATAATGGGATAATTAAGCAGATTATCCATAGAACTTGAATTCTTCACTAAGATTAGGTTCTTAGATTCTCTTAGATAATTTTTTGGTGTGTTGTCTTAAATCCTGTAAACCAGAATGTACAATAATGTCTTGATGGCTACTTTGCTTATTTGTTGGTAGTAGTGATCATCTAGCCTCACTTAATACTTTCCATCTATTCAGAGGTTATGTTTTACTTGGAGAAAGAAAAGATCACCAGGAGTTTAAGTCAGGCCTGGATTCAAATCCTGGTTTTACCAAATACTAGGTAGATGACCTTGGCCAAGTCTTTTCAATAAATCTGGACCACAGCTAATGGGAAGAATAACTATATCAGGTTATTTTAGAATTAAAATTGTGTATGAAAAGTGCTTAACCTGACATACAATAAGTGCTCCACAAATGGTAACTATTAGTAGAGGTGGGATAGTATTAGTACTTGCAGCAGTATTAATAACATAATATTAAACATAAAATGTCTTACTAATAAAAAATTGATATTTTTCTTTTCTTTATTTATACTTAGTCGCAAGCTAGTTTTGAGTGATCCACTATAAGTTATCAGTCACAGAGAATATATTATAATTTCCTTTCCTTCCTCCCTCCCTCTTCCCCCCCCCCTCTCTCTTTCCTTCTCTCTCTCTCTCTCTCTCTCTCTCTCTCTTCTCATAAAATATATTATTTAGTTATGTTTTCTTTGTGGATAGGTTCAGCACTTTGGATCTGGGCCTCAAGAGTGGAATGGAAACTTCGGGCATCGAAGACAGCAAGCTTATATCCCTACTAGTGTTACCAGTAATCCATTCACTCTTTCTCATGGAAGTCCCAATCACTCAGCAGTGCATGCCCATCTGGCTGGAAATACGCACCTTGGAGGACAGCCTACTCTCCTTCCATACCCATCCTCAGCTGCCCTCAGTAGTGCTGCACCAGTGGCCCACCTCTTAGCCTCTCCATGTACCTCAAGACCTCTGTTACAGCATCCAACCTATAATATCTCCCATCCCAGTGGCATAGTTCACCAGGTCCCAGTGGGCATAAATCCCCGCCTGTTACCATCCCCAACCATTCATCAGACTCAATACAAACCAATCTTCCCACCACATTCTTACATTGCAGCCTCACCTGCATATACTGGATTTCCATTGAGTCCAACAAAACTCAGCCAGTATCCATATATGTGAAAACTCAAAAAACAGTATACATTGAGGAAGCTCATTGATACAAACATTTGATTAAAAATAAAAACATGGTATTTAATAAATATTAGCCATGGCACAAGAAAATTATTTTTGAATCATGTAGACTTGGGTGCAATTTAAACAACTTTGAGCTTTAAAAAAAAACTCACTTTTAATGTGTTTTGCACATTTGGTATAACTTGTCTTTGGTCATGTTATCTTCTTATGTAGTAACTTTAGACAGGTGACTTATGGGAGCAGAAGTCCAGTTTTGCTCCTGCTATTTTTTATAAAATTGCCTTCTAACTAGTGCAAGACACGTCCACATTTGGGAAGCCATTCTGTGTACAGACTTAGAACAACAATTGCACATGTCTGAATTACAGCATACAAGTGAATTGTATTATTTGTGTCTTAGTGTATAAATGTTGGGTCACTTACCTAAGAAATTGAGCTATTGTTCTTTACATTTGCATGTGTCTTTTGCATGGGCAAAATGTTGCCTAGACTTTGCTCTTAAATGTTGTTCTAATAATCTCAGCTGCATTGTAAACCGTTCCCACACATAGTGCCTTAAATATTTGAGGTTGTTAATGTTATTACCTATATATAAATGTTGAGGACTGCAGCACTTAAAATTCAGACCTACTCTTTAGTTTTCTTTTGATAGAGAAACGTTCATTTTTAGTTTTGTGTGGTATGATTTTGGGTAATAGCTGTTTTTTCCTTATTAAGAAGGCAGCATGTTTGCTATAGCTGAATTCTGCTGTCGGATTTTTCAGAATGATCTAGCTTCAAGAAAAGCAAGCAGTTAGTAGTGCTTAAGAAAAATTGATTCAGTATCTAATGGATAGTTGATAACTGTCACACACAGCATTTTATATATTGTTAAGTGAAACTGCAATACAATCTAAGTTTATTTTGGGAGTGTTTGATGTATAATTGGATTTAATAAAATATTTAGAGGTGCGGTAGGCATGACTTTGAGTAGATAATGAAAGAAAATGCAAAATGCTCATTGATTCATGATGTGGTTTCATCTTAGCTTGGGCAAACCATGCAGTATTTACTAAATAGTAGCAGAATATTTACTATTGAAGCTTGAAAAGATGTGAGTTCTTTGTGTGCAATTTTTCATTTATGCATGTGAGAGGGTGGTTTGTTTTTTTTTTTAAGTATTTTTACATTGTAGTATTTGTTTTGCTTGTTGGGGGTGTTTGCTTATTTAATACATTCCGTCAGGGACAGAAATTACATGCTTTTTTTCTTAGGAAGTGTGTCTTGGGTTTTCCCCTTTTCTTCTTTTATTTTCTTTTTGGTGGTGGTGGTTATGTTTAAATGAAGTTGCTTTTACAGCACCAAAGACTTTATCATCCATTTCCTATATAAAAGGTAGCTACTTTTTGCATAGACCTCAAGTATATTGTAGTGTAGAGATGGAATTTAAGGAAAGGTATTAAACTGAGGCTGTGTTTTAGCTTACGGGCAAGTAATAAATTGTATCATTTATCTTGAATGTATCATAGATAAGCTGCTATATAACGATTGCCACTTCAGATAGCTGTGAAATTAGGTGATTTAACTAGTTGTTATTTAGCTTTCTAATTTCTGTATAAGTCTAATTACATGAAATAGAAGTTGGGGTTTTGATTTTTTACTTTGCTTTTCTGTTTGGAGTGTCATTGTAACTACTGTATTGTAAATGATGGAAAATAATTGCATATATTATTTTGGGGTGTGTTATTTGCATCAGTATTTTATCTCTATTAATGTTTGTGCTCATCACTGCATATTAAAAACTTGGATGTATCGATGTAACTTAATTTTTTATTTTCATACTGGCATTGTAGACACTTGAGAAAGCTGTATCTTGCAGGCTTGACTTAACTTTTTTCCTTAAAAATCTGGAATATAATCTTATACCATTTACTGGAATAAACAGTACAAAGCATTTGAGTGTAAAACTCCCCAGATGTTTTGGACTTATAACATTTCTTTGATAAATGAATTGCATACCACTCATACAGCTCTAGTACAGTGTTGATAATAAGCTAATAATGGATAAATTTTTCTTTACTCCATTACATAAGCAGTGTTTTATTTAATAATCATCAATGAAATAAATGTGCCTGAAATTGATTTTTTAAAAGTACAGTATTAGATCATTAAAATAAAAACCAGCAGTACATTTTTAGTCACACTGAAAATGAAGGACTTAATTTTCCCCACAAGTTTCAGTGTTTTTAGTAATCAATTCTATGCATTTTATATAAATATAAATATATATAATACACACACAAAAGGAATAGCATAAGATTAATTTAAAAGGTTATTTTACAGAAGACAAATTTATGGAGTCCCTATTTATGTAAACTTGCCACCTTCCACAGCCTTTTAGTTTTATGTATATGGTCCATTAGATTCCTGGTATCTGCTCACTTCTTGGAAAAGAATCAGTGTTGGCAGCAGATGTTTCAGAAACACCAAGTGCAAAGGATCGATTGATGTTTGTACCACAGAGGTACAAAACTGGTACAGTTTTCTTTTTGTTCAGGGCCATGTTTACTACACTGAAATGTTTTATTTTCTGTATTTAAGTTCCAAGACTGAGATAGGCCTGTTAAATTGACAAATGGTAAACGTCTACGTTTTCATAACACAATAGTAATCTTTGTTAAAGTTATACCCCAGTTCAGTACACTGCTCTTAATTGATCATAATCATGGGGTTTTTATGTGTTTAAAAGTAAAAAAATTCAAATTCCTGCTAAAGCCTAAAGTTAGCATATTGACAAAAGAATCTGGGTTAATACCCTCTTCCCATTTTTACCAGGTTTTCTTTGGTTTTAATATTTTCTTAAATAAAACACTGCATGACTTCCAAGTTGCATATTTGCATACTATTTTAATTTGAAAATGATTTTTTATAAAATATCTTGATATTTAGACTTTTCTTTTTCCTTCAGGATGTTTAAATATGCTACTGTATTAGCAAAACCTTTTCATTTTTAAAATCTCTGCTACTAATTTTAAACTTGGTTTGTGTTAAGTAAAAGTTAAATCATACACTGCAAGGTGTAGGAAGATTTGTTTTAATGAACCCAATGATATAGATTTGATTACTAAGTTTGAACTGTTAACTGTTTAACAATTTTAGACTTGTGACTTTCTTTCTTTGGTTTGTTTATTTTTGCTTTTACTTCTATGCTACACTAGTTTGCCATGTAGCAATTGCACTGTGCAATATTACAATAAGGACTGGGAAAAATTTTTATGGATGTAATGTCTATTACGGTTTGCGATAGTATTTCTCTCTAGTTCTCAGTGATTTAAATGTGACCAAGCCTTCTGTACTTTGTCACAAAAAGCGGGTTTTCCAGGTGACTATTTTGGTGAGTGTCAAAATAAGAATTTATGGTGTATTACTGTCGATTCACTTTGAATTAAAATATATATATTGCAGCAAACAGCTTGTTGACTTTTTTTCCACCACAGGGTAGGGAAGGGAAAAGGTTAATAAGATTGAGCACCTTATATCATCTCGTTAATTCACAAAACCATCTTGTGCGATAAGTATTACCTTCATTATATAAATGAAAAACTAGGCTCAAAAAGTGTAGGTAACTTGCCCAAAGTCACACTGCTAATGTGTGGTAAATCAGAGATTTGAACCAGACTAACCATAGCTCATCTTTTTTATTTTTTATTTTTTTTATTTTTTTTAACCAGTTCTTTTAAAATTGAAGCCTGAGACAGTGTGCCAGAAGTACCTGCAACCATGGGATAAGCATGTCCCATTTTCCTTGCATATTAAGCTTTTGAGGGAAATATTTTTAATTCAGTATGCATGGATGAAGAATGGTGGAATTCGTATGAATTTTTAAGATATAAAACACAAGACTTCAAAAGAATTTGATTGTAGTAGGCCAGTTTAGGCTATGTCCACAAAAACCACACTATACTTCAGGTGTCTAAAAAGTACATCACCGAAAAATTCTTTTGGGGGAGCACTGTATCAGAATACACCACTGAGGAATGCCTATTTTCTCTCTCAGTAAACTTTCAATTGAAGTATAACATATATACACTTTCTGTGTGTAGTTTCTTTCATTCACTTTACTTGTGAGATATAACCCTGTTGTTGAGGGTTGTTGTGGTTCATTTATCTTCATTACTGTATAGTATTCCTTTATGTGCAATATGCCACAATTTTGTTGATGGCCATTTGAACAGTTTCCACTTTTTGGCTAATGCAAATAGTGCTGCTATGAACATTTTTGTCCATATCTTTTGGTGAGCTAATGAATGCACTCTCATTGGGTATATATCTAGGTATAGAATTGCTGGTTCATAGAATATGCATATATTTCACTTCAGTAGGTACTGCCAAACTGTTTTCCAAAGTGGTTAAATTGATACCAGCAGTGTGTGAGAGTTCGAGTTGCTTTATATCCTTGCCAACACTTTATATTTTTTCTTTTGTTTTTGTCATTATTGTGGGTGTGAGTTATTCTACATAATGTGAACATTTTCATTTAGCTTGAAGCACTGATCCCTACATATAGGTGAAATCCAGATTTTGCAATTTATATAAAAGTAAATTGGCCTTTTAAGAATACTAAGAAGTATTCAGCTATTTAAAATGGATATAGGAATATAAAATATATTTTTTTCTAAAGGGGATAATCTATTTAGCCAACAAATATTTATGAAGCACCTGCTATGTTCCAGGCACTGTATACTGGGCATGGACCAGTGGACAAAGCAGAAGGTTCCTTTGCTCTTATGGAATCTTATATTTTTGTGGGAGAGAAAGATGAGTAAATAAGATAAGTTAGATGAGTAAATAAGATAAGTTCAGCTAGGGTAAGTGGGATGAAGAAAATAAAATATGGTACAGTGAGAAGTGATGGGCGCAAATGTCTCAGTGAGAAGGTGACATTTGAGCTGTGACAAGGAGAAAGCTACTCAGCCAGGCAGGGGAAGAATATCTGTGGCAGAGGGCAAGTGCTAAGATCCAAAGTCAGGA